>JAYMSR010000052.1:0-33509 GCA_036897825.1 Plantago rigida
CGTAGTCGGTGACTCCAACTCTAGAAATTCTCTTGTATTCGACTCTTATAGACTTAAAGCTCTGTTTCACTTCCTCAGTACTTTAGAACCTATTTCTTTTTTCACGCACAAAACAGAGTTTTAGGAAAAGATATACACAGCTAATACGCAGGCCTATAAGAACACAACTCCCAAGTCCTTGCCTATTTCGATATGATACGTTGTCTTCCTTATCCCATATATATATCCCATATATATATTAAGTACATCGTGTGAAATGATTCTATTGTGTTGGATCTATAGATAAAATAAAGATGAAAAAGTTGAATGCGAGGGGATAGAATTGAGGGTATAGAAAAGCATCCGGTGGAAGTGGCTGGATACCTTAACGTTGCACCTAAAATATAGGAACTATGTAGTAATACAACATTGCGAATCTTTTAGAAATAGCCTTATAAATAAAGCAGAGTCAATAGTCAATTCACAAAATCTTAAAAAAAGGACGCTTCATCGCGAAGGAAAGGGTAAAGGAAAAAGATATTACTGCACACGTCATAACAAAGAACACCGAAAAAAAGACCGAAGTGAACTCCGCTTATTGAAAACTTTCACTTCTACTTAGAAAACTAGAAATACTGAGACATACACAGGTTTGTCTTTTGAAAGGACAATAGGAAAAGGGAACGAACTAAGGAAACACTGCTATGTTAACCTTGCTGCTACCAATACGCACGCATAAGCTAGAAAATTGATAATACACAATAAAAAGAAAGCCTTCAATTTGATAGTATAGCCTACATTTGATAGTAATGTAATATACGGAAGTATACGTACAGGAAAGGAACTCTTTTAGTCTACATTATAGACTATTTCTTATTACTCTTATTGATATTGATCATTTCTAAACTTGCGTAAATAAACCGCATTCTCTTTTTGCATTGAATGAAACTGGTAGGGATGTCTTAAGTTTTGGACTTGTTGGTTCTGTTGATCGATTTCAGAAATACAACATAACATAGATTGTTGGTGCAAAGACTCTATACTCGGAGTTCAAAGATCCTATCTATTCAATTTGATTCACTCTATTCTTGAGAGAAAACGAAGTCAAAAGTACTTTTCTTTAGTTAGTCTGTGAAGAAACATACATACTTTACGGGAGGCGCTGACACAGAATTTCTTAGTTAGTTTACCATATGTACTAACAACACAAGCAGGAATTCGAAGAGAAGACAATCATCATTAATTGTTTCTTATTTATCCCATGACTTAGGTAGAGGTTTACAACTCATTATCATCTAACTAGCGAGAAAGTTTAGGTAGGATTACGAGAACAAAAGAGAGAAGTCAATCACTGCCAATTGCTGAAACTCTAAAGTCAATAAATAGAAAGCCCTAAAAATCACAAGTCTACCTTTATGTTATTTTAGTTTTAGAAGCAAGTTTTCCTTTCGCAGAGTCGCCCAAAGAAAACAAAGAAAATCTTCCTTCACTTGCTGTGTCTAGTCTATAATTTGGAACCAGATTACACATTTTTTTTGAGTTGTTCTTTATTTCTAGTATGTTTATAGGCTCGCGTGCTGGATCACTTCCACGTTTATGAAAAGTTAGAATAGGCCGTTTACCTTAGTACGTACTTAGAACTAATAGAATATGCTGGGAATAGGAATAGTTAATATATAACAAACAACCAAGAAAATAATCTTCCAACAAAATATTCTCAATCCTTTTGAATTAATACTTAGACAACAACCTTAAAAAAAACAACTTAGGTGTCGTTGTTAGTTGTTGTTATCAACCAATTCTAGTGAGAAATAGAGTCAAGAAGAAGGGAGGGGAGAGAAAAGGAAATACTCCAATGTCACAGTATGAAGGTAGATGCCTGTCTTAGCTTCTTCTGAGTTCTTATTAACCATTAGACTAATGTTATTTAGTTAGATCTCATCAACTAAGAAGTTCTAAAATCGAATCTAGAGTCTGGAAAAACTACAGGTCTAAAAGCAGAGCTACTACCATCGATTAGAACCCGAAAGAGTTTGTTGGGGCTAGAGGAAAGGGCAAATAAAGAAGTCAACCTTGGATTAGTTTTTGTTAAATGGTTAGATAGGCAAAAAGACTCCAGTTACTAAAAATGAAGAAAAATGAGTTGCAAAAACCAATTTGAAAAGAATGTGCTTTTAACTAGTTAGATGAAAACGGCAAACTAGGTCGCTTTGGTAATAGGCGGAAGAACTATAATAATTACGCATTGTATAGTCAATTAGAAAATAGTTGGCATAACGTTAGTTTAGTATTTAGTAAAGGACAACAAATATACATACAGTCAAGGCGGAGAAGAAGTAAACGTACAGGAAGGAAAGGAATCTACATTTCTATTTTTCTTTTAGTTGTCTATTATTTAGTTGCAGCTATCATGATCAAGCTCCCCTAACCGAGAAAACGATCTCGGATGGAAAAGCACTTCTCAAGATCAAGATTCTGAAAAAATCTATTTGGAATCCCTCGCCTATAGAATTAGACGCATAACCGATGACTCTTTGTCTAGAAAGTGCTCTATTTGTTTGTTGTGATATTAACTTAGTACTAGATACGCTTACTAATAATAAGAATCAACTAGTCTATCTACTACTATTTGGTTTTTTTGTCTAAAAAAGTAGACATCTTGGCTATTGTTACGTTTCTGTTATGCTGGATTACTTCTGTACCTAATAAAAGATGAATCGGATCCTTGCTGCTGTTGTTTGTTGTCAAAACGGGCTACGTGCCGCCTTGTATTAATAGAATCGATTCAATGCTTAACAAAGTCCTTCTTGAAAATCTCATTTCTTAGGTGTTCCCCCTTCTTTAGGTCTTGGTATAAGCCGGTATCCTAAATTTCTCAAAAGAAAAATAGAGTTGGGAGTTTGTGTCTTACTAAGAAAAGGAAGAGTTCTCACCGATCTATTTTAGTTAGGTTGTATTATTAGTATAAGAGGATCATAGAAATTGTTTGGTTAAAGGAATGGAAGATTTTCTAACCATTTGTTCTGCTATTTCTTAGTTTAAGATATGTCTCTTAGCTACTCTTTCCGGACATGACGCTATAAGCCTAGAAATAGTCTAGAAATAGTATAGGTAGGTTATTACTTAAAACTTCATGAAAATAGAAGAGTTTTTTTTTTTGAATGATGAAAAGACTAGGACAGCACCGATTTTGAGTTAGATCTGCAACTATTTTTGTAAAGATTGAGTCCTTGCACCACCACATATAACGTAATATGTTAGACCCGTGACTACACCGAAAAACTACAACCTATCATTTGGAAATTACAAAACAAATTCTTCAAATAGACCGACATCGGGCCCGAAACAAAAGAGTCGACTTAAACTAGTTCTATTTCAATAAGTTGTTCAGAGATGAACCACTTCCCCTTATTCTTATTTATCCTTCTTCCTATGTCTTCTATATATGACTTATGACTGACTATACCTATATCTTTATTAGACCTATAGCTAAAAACACTTATCCAATAAAAAAAAAAAAAAAGACAATCTTCCGTCTATCGAGAGATTTTACGCGTATCTATGCCCGAAACAAGTACATACCTGGAAAAAGTATTGGCATTATGAGCAGCTCATTTTGATAAGAAACCTGTGGCTGTTATGTACTGGACTACTTCAACAAGTTAGACAACATCGGTTTGAGTATTAGAGTTGATATAGTTAGTTAGTTGTCTGTTAGAACTAAGTATTAGAATGTCTATAAACATGTGATTAGTAACGAGACTCCCGTTCCAAAGGTCGCTTCACTAGAGCAGCCAGCATGCTCCCCGACCAACAGGTGTCTCCCAAGCGCTCAGAAAGAAGAACAACCCGCCATCCCGCGCAGCTACTTGTTGGATGTTGGCTTCCCCGAGTGGAGTTTGTTCTATTTCAAGCATTATAAGAAAAAAGAACTCTAAGAGAAAATAAAAAATCTGTTGCTCAACCCAATTCAAATCGCAAACAAATACAATCGAACAAAACCGAAACCAACAAGAACGCAAGAACAACAACAAGTTTACGTGGTTCGGCTTCAAATTAAGCCTACATCCACGGGAAATCAGCAAATCTTATTGATCACGAGTATCCTGATTACAATCTCTTCAATTACAAACGAATCGAGACTAATCAAACACCACAATCGATCGAAACTACTTCGCGCACAACACCGATTGCAACTACTCGCTATCTAAGACGAATCAAGCTATGATAACGCACAATTACAACTCTCAGAGCTACCGAAATGACACAGAAATCAACAGCAATGGAAGATAACTGCTATTGTAACAAATCGAGAGAGAATTGAACTGATTTTGGAGGTGAATTGAACTGTGTATGCTGATCCACTCTGTTTACAGTGAAGATGGCTTATATAACCAACATTAACCGCCACTTGCCAGATGTCACGCCCACAGGCCTCCATTCTCCAGATTAAGTCACAGCCGTTCGATCATTTCTTCTGTGAAATCTGTTATGCTCTGTTTCTCAAGCTGCAAATTGAACTAATATCAACAATCTCCACCTTAGTTCAATACCAGATTTCCTTCATCCCTTTATGGTCTCGGTAGATACTCCAACCACTTAAGCTCCCTTATGGCTAGAGCATGCCATAGTAAGATTACTCCAATTCCTCCTCAGAATCATCCACAATCCTGATCAAACTGGCGCAATGTTTGAACTTCTGCAATGATGTTTTGTGAAACTATCTGCAGCATTCTCACTTGTGTGAATCTTCTTCACTTCAATTGTCCCTCCTGGTGTCCCTTATGAAATAAAGCCTGACATCAATGTGCTTTGTTCTCTCATGGAAATGTTGATGCTTGGATATCTGAATTGCACTTTGGTTATCACACCAAACTGTAACACATTTCTGAACAACACTAAGCTCTTGAAGTAATCCATTCAACCAGATAGCTTCTTTGATGGCATCTGTAACAGCTATGAATTCAGCTTCAGTAGTAGATAATGCTACTATAGATTGCTGTGAGCATTTCCAGCTAATAGCTGTACCATAAAGAGTAAAGACAAAGCCTGTCACTTTCTTGTATCTATATTAGATGCAAAATCTGCATCAACATACCCCGAAACTCAGATTCTTCTTCAATCTGGAACTTCAAACCATGTCTTATAGTTCCCTTCAAGTACCTGAGAACCCCCTTAACTACATTCCAATGCAGCATCCCAAGATTACTCATAAATCTGCTAATCATACTCATTGAATATGCTAAATCAGGTCTGCAGCATATCATTGAATACATGATGCTCCCCACAGCACTTGCATATGGGATCTTGCTCATAGTGAGACTTAGGACAATCATTTATAGACAGCTTAGTACCTGGATTGATAGGAACAGATGCAAATTTAGCCAGATTCATATAGAACTTTGCTATTACTTTCTTCAAGTAAGCTGATTGATGTAAGAATAAACTTCCATCTTCTTGATTCCTCCTGATATCCATTCCCAGAATTCTACTAGCATCCCCCAGATCTTTCATCTCAAATTCTGAGCGCTTTCAAATCCAATATTTTATCCATATACCTCCCAGCAATTAGAATATCATCTACATACAGAAGCAAGTAGATGCAATGATCTTGTGTAACATCTGTGTGATATATACAGCTGTCATAGCTGCTTCTTATGAACTTCATTGAGTTCATGAATTCATCAAACCTTCTGTACCATTGTCTTGGGCTTTGCTTCAAGCCATAAAGAGACTTTCTGAGCAAACAAGCCTTGGACTCAGCATTTTCTGTATATACACCTTCAGGTATTCTCGTGTAGATGGTTTCTTCCAACTCTCCATGCAGAAATGCTGTCTTGACATCCATCTGCTGTAAGTACATGTTCCATTGAGTAACCATTGCTAACAAAATTCTGATTGAGACAGAAAAAATTTCTGTATAGTCTATGCCCTCTCTCTGTGTAAAACCTCTTGCTACAAGTCTTGCCTTGTATCTGATTGAGTTCTGAGTGCTAGTTTCAGTCTTTTTCTTGAAAATCCACTTACAGCTCACCTTTGTTTCTTGGGCATAGGAACAATCTCCCAAGTTCCATTCTTCTCAAGTGAAGCCAGTTCTTCATGAATTGCACTGAGCCACTTCTCACTTTACTGAGCATGATATAGCTTCCTTATATGATGATGGCTCTGTGTAACTCACTTCTTCTGCAACTGCTAAAGCATATGCAACAAACTAAGAGTTTCCAATCTTCCCATATCCATACAGATCAGGTGCAGATCTGTTTGGTCTTTTTGATCTATCTTTTGCTAACTGGTAAGATAGTATTTCTGTGTCATTACTTGAATCCTGAGGTGTGTCTGTCTCATCTGTGACATCAGAATTATTCACCATTTCTGCAGGTTTTTGAATGATTTCACCTGGTTGCTCCACCTGAAGTTCAATAACCTGCTTAGATTCATTCATAGGCATGACAGATTCATTAAACACCACATCTCTGGAGATCAACCATTTCTTCTCATCAATCATCCAGAGTTTGTATCCCTTCACACCACTTGGATAACCCAGGAAGATGCATTTAGTGGCCCTGGGATCAAGTTTACCTTGTCTAGTGTGAGCAAGAGCCAGACAACCAAAAGTTCTGAGATGTTTGTATGATGGTGTTCTTCCTGTCCACATTTCTTCAGGTGTTTTGTTGTGTAATGGTGCAGATGGGCTCCTATTGATTAAGTAACATGCTGTAGTTGCAGTTTCTCCCCAAAACTTCTGACTCAAGCCTGAGCTGATAAGCATACACCTGATTCTTTCCAATATTGTCCTGCTCTCAGCTACACCATTTTGCTGAGGTATGGTTTTATGTCTCATGATACCCTTATTCTTGCAGTAATCATTAAACTCTCCTGACAGAAATTCAAGCCCATTATCAGTTCTCAAGTGCTTGATCTTTCTACCAGTTACATTCTCTATTTCAGTTGCCCATTCTCTGAAGTGAATGTCTCATCCTTGGATTTCAAAATCATGATCCAAACTTTTCTTGAATAGTCATCTATGACTGACATAAAGTACCTTCCACCACTCATTGTAGATGAGTAGGCCCCCATAGATCTGAATGTAGATACTCTAGTGGAGCTTTTGTTGTGTGTGCACCTGTATCAAAACCAGACTTGTGTGCCTTTCCCATGACACACATCTCACAGAACTTAAGTGAGCTGATTTGATCTCCATCTAGTAGCCCTTGTCTTGCTAATTCTTTGAAACCTTTCTCACTCAGGTGTGCAAGTCTATTGTGCCACAGATGTGAGTTATCTTTCTTTACAACACTTGCAGATTCACCTGATATAGTCTTTCCTATCAGATAATAGAGCCTATTTTCTTTCACTTCATGACAACAATGCCATTCTTTCTGATGCTCATCACTCCATTCTCTGCATCATACTTGTGTCCTGACTCATCTAAGGCCCCTATATTAGATTTCTCTTCAGTTTTGGTCTCACATTAGGCAATACTCTACAGATTCCATCATGCATCATCAATCTAATATCACCTGTACCTTCTATTTCACAAGCATAATCATCACCTAGTAAGACTGATCCACATTTCTGTTGCTTAAAGTTAACAAACCACTCAATGTTTGGGCTCATATGAAATGAGCAACCTGAATCCAAAACCCAACTAGCTTGTGATTTGTTTTGAGCTACAGACTCAGACACAGTGAGAACTTCAGCATCTCCATAATCTGTGTGGTTTTCTTCAGCAATGTCTGCATTATTGTTGTTGATTCCTGATGCACCCGCTTGGAATTTCCCAGATTTCTTGTCTCGCAAGAAACATTGCTTCTTCAGGTGTCCTTCTTGCAATAAAAACACTTCCTCCTCTCAGTGTCATCTGCAGGCTTATTTCTTTCAAATTTCTTCATCTCAGTAAAACCTGCAGACTTTTTTCTTGACTGAGGCTTGTTGCTCCACCTGGCTTTGCTGCTCTCAGCTGAATGATTATTGCTTGTGGTACACCTATGTGAAGTTCTTTGTTTCTGAGAGCAATGTCCACATCCTCATATGTCAGCTTGGAACTCTTGTGGATCACCATGAAATGTTCATATGCTTTAGGAAGAGCTCCCAATATAATGAGAGCTTTGTCTTCATCTGTAATGGTGATTGAAACACTCTCCAAGTCTTGGCACATCTTGTTAAACTCATCCAACTGAGATGTGATGGATCTATCAGACTGAAACCTGAAATTGAAAAGCTTCTTCCTCAAATGCAACTTGTTTGCAGAGGTCTTCGAACATTTCTTCCTCTCCCATATTTCTTTTGCTGTCTTGATCTTCACCACTTCCCTCAGTATCTTGTCTTCTAAAGACAGGATGATTGTGCTTCTTGCTTTTCCCAGAATGATTGACTTCTCTTTGGCCTCAGCAGAAAAACCGTTATCTCCAAGCAATGCTGCATCAAGACCTTGATGAACCAGTAATGCCTCCATCTTGGCTTTCCATAAACCAAAATCGACTTTATCCGAGAACTTCTCCACATCAAAGTCCCCATGATCGATTGCTACGTTTCAGAGATGAATCACCTTCCCACAGACGGCGCCAATTGTTGCTCCTATCGTCTCATATACCAAATCTGAAAGTTGGGGAAGAAAGGCACGGCGCAGTAAATCAATTCCATCACACGATTTGATTACGAAGTCGAGACTCTTCTTGGATTTCACTTCAGATTTTTCTGGTGTTAATTCGTAACATATTATTAGATTTTTCTAATTTCACTTTTCGCGGCTCACATAAACTAGAAACTAGATAAAACCAAAAATACGATAGAAGGCAGTTTGAAAGTATTTGATTCCGCCGCCTTTTTTCCATTCTTAGCATCCCTTATTTCTTACTAGCAGTATAGTGCTCAGCCCGGGTTTCTTCTACTAAGGCGGCTAAGTGCCTACCTTTCTACACCAGTACGGTAGTTGCAAGCAGTTGCCGCGAACCCGCACGTGCTCCCGCGCAGATGCAAGGGAATTTGAGTCTAGACGAGCTCAGTGAAGACAATTAAAAACAAAAAATTGACACGGCTAAGAATTGATATTCGAGAATATCGGATGACTGGCTATAAAAAGTGATTTTGAGTGAGTAGGGTGCGATAGGCTCGTCGGTCACTCTGGCCTTAAAGGCCTACCCAGGTATAATTGTTTCTGAAAAAGTGTTTTTTTTTAGGGTCAGTAAGTAAGAAGGTTGTTGGTTGTTAGGATTTGTCTTTGAGATTAGAAGCTCGGAGCATTTTTTCATCGCCGAGGAGAGCCAATCCAAATAAACTCTTTCGAAATAAAGAGAATGTTGTTAACGGTGTGTTTTCTTTCCACTTGCAATTTGATTTCGGGACAACAGCACGCTACGCTAAGGGTTGGACTCGAGGATTAGCAATTATTTACGCTAACAAGATGATCAGGAGCGGTGTAGTCATGTAACAACTTGTTTTTTTTGGCATGTTACAGTATTTGGCATGTATATAAGATTTAGTCACACAGGATACAAGTTTTTCTTTCCTAGAGCAGCCGCTTGTAGTAGTAGTCTTTCTTTCTATTCCTATTTCATCCATCTCATAAAATCATTTATACCGTAGTTATGCTTTCTTCCTTTTGCTGGGTAATCACACAACTAGTTATTCTATATGAAAACGCGCTGTTGACTCTTTTTAGCCTTGTCTTCTTTATTTTCCATTCACTTTCAACCAACATGTTGACTATGTTGAATAGATTTCTTGCACGCACGGTGTCTTTTTCTTAGAATCCTGCTCCGAAGCCATTTACGTTTCGTCAACTTGGGTTTCACCGCCTATTTTTGTCTTTCGTACCTGTTCGACAACTAAAGCAAACGCAAAGAGTAAGAGATCATAAAAAAAAAGCGAGACCGGTTCATTTTTGGTGTATTTTTGTATATGTATTATGTATATAGAGAAGAGGGAATAGTGAATTAGGTAATCCCTTCTAAGTCAACCTACTATAGTATAGGGTGGGTAGTAGGTGCGTGGTACTATTGTTCTTCCTACGCTTACTGTTTCCTGGTAGAAAAAGCAGGAGAAGACGACTCGTGTATGGATGATAGGTTGAAGAGGAAATCTAGAGATCTAGCAAATGGTTCAATTCGCTGGCTAGCTCAGCTTTGTCTAGTTCTAATGTAGGAAACCAACCATCAAATTCATCCTCTTCCTTTTCTACCGAAACTTTGTCTGAAATGAGTCCAATAACAACTAATTTGTTACAGCTTACTCTATTCTTTTTCTTAAATCGCCTATAGTTCCATGTTTTCACTAAATGCCATTTTTGGTTGGTCCCTTTCTTACACTATGTTTCTATCTACGATGCTTGAGAAGTGTTGCTGTGTCATCATTTGTATTTGAACTTCTCTTCCTTGCTTTTTTCTAACGGTGTTATGTATACCGATCCAGTGCGTGATAAATGGAGGCTTTCAACTCTATTATTCTTGATTCATCTTGAAACTTTTTATGTTAAAGAAACTTATGAAACGAAGTAGTCACGATGCCTGCGCAGCCTAGTAAACGCGTCATTTTCACTCTATACATGTAGTTGTTTCATAGTCAAGAAGAAATGGTAGCAGTACATTCACTTTTTAGGGAAGTTTCATCACTCTTTATGAACACGTGTAATGTAGGATCTTTACAATGAAGTAGAACCACAACAAATAGAGTGACTATTTCTGACTACCTTAATGAAATGCCTTAGGTGTTCCCTAGTCATTCAACTTAACACACTAATTCTAATGGATCCCGGGTCTAAGCCCCTTGCTTTAATTCCACCTGTGAACTATATTGTGACGTTCTATTTTCTTCCAACCTTCGGTTTACTTTGTAACATATTCTTTAGTTTTCCACACGTCTGATTTCCTGCCTCTAAAATCTATTAACCCAGAATCTAACCTTTTCTTTTAGTTTAGTTAGCACGAATCAAGAGAAAGCCTAGAAGGAGTAGAGTCAAAAGACTCACCAAAGAAAAAGAAATCACTACATTACTTACATGACTACTACAGAGCCTAAGGCAACAGAATGACAACACAACATAACCAAGAATTGACGACCGACGACATAATTTGAAATTGACTTTTCATGATCCGGAAAGGCTTGAGCTCTTTGTAAAAGGTGCAAGTACTAAATACTAAACTTCGCAACTAGTTATTCAGACTCGGCAATTCCTCCTAGAAATAGTTGTCATCAAAGTGGTTTCTCCCAAACAAGGATTGATTGCACTTAGAATCCTGAAAAGAAAAAAGCAAAGAGATAACATTTCAACAAAATGCGTGTGTTACAATCATATTAAAGATCAACGAAAAACAAGGTATTCCATATCAACTCATGTCATGGGTTACTTCTTGACAGTATACTTGTATGTGGACTTCCTACTCAAAATTGTTTCATGTGAGTTGAAGAAGAAATAAGAGTTGTTAAGTGAAAATTTGTTCTATCATGTAATGCGACATCTAAAGATGCGTTAGCTAATATTACACCTGTGAAACCCCCTATTGTAAATAAAACAAGAAATCCTAATACACCAATTGAGAACATTGCGTATACCATTCCTAAATAACCAAATATAGGTTTTTTAGAAAATGTTGAGATTACATGACTTATTATTCCAAATCCAAGTATTATCAATATAGAAACTTCAGGATGACCAAAAAATCAAAAAAGATGTTGATATAATACAGGATCACCTCCTCCTGCTCGATCATAAAAGTTGTATTTCAATTTCTATCTGTTAATAACATTGTTATTGCACCTGCTAATACTGGTAAAGATAATAATGCTGTTATTAATACTCCTCATACAAATAAAGGGTTTTTATGCATTGTCATTCCAGGACTTCTCTTCATATAGTTGTTATCAAATTGATAGCTCCTAACATAGAAGAGATACCAGCTAAATGTAAACTAAATATCGCTAAATCTACTGATCCTCCTGAATGAAATCCTATTGAAGATAATGGAGGATACACTGTTCATCCAGTTCCTGTTCCTTGTTCTACAAAAGCTGAACCAACTAATAATATTAATGAAGGAGGTCAAAAGGAAATATTATTTCATCTAGGAAAAGCCATATCTGGACTTCCTATCATTATTGGTACAAATTCCCAAATCCACCTATTAAAGCTGGCATTACCATAAAAAATCTCATAATAAATGCATGAGCAGTAATTAGAACATTGTAAAGTTGGTGATCTCCATGTAAAATTTGAACTCCCGGTCCTGCTAATTCTAATTTCATTAATATCGAAAAAGCTGTACCTATTATAGAATAATAAGCTGTTATTACAGCTGTTAAAGTTCCTACTCAATAAGTCAATATACCTGTTATATCAAATTGTCCATAAGCTATTTCTAATATTACATCTTTTGAATACAATCCTGTTAAAAAAGGTAAAGCCATTAATGATAATGAACCTATTAATATCATTGTATATGTAAAAGGTAAGAATTTTCTTAATCCTCCCATTTTCCTTATATCTTGTTCATCATGTAATGCAGGAATTACTGATCCTGCACTTCAAAATAATAAGGCTTTAAAATATGCATGATTAAATAAATGAAATAAAGATAAAGAATATTGACTTAATCCAGCTACAAATATCATATACCCTAATTGAGAACATGTTGAATAAGCTATTATTCTTTTGAAATCATTTTGAATCCAGTTGTTGCTGCAAATAAAGCTGTTTAAAGCTCCTACTATACTTACACAAATGAAACTTGTTGGTGCTAATTCAAACAATGGTGAAGATCTTACTATTAAATAGACTCCTGCTGTTACCATTGTTGCCGCATGTATTAATGCTGGTGGTGTTGGACCCTCCATCGCTGTTGGGTTTCAAGTATGTAAACCTAATTGAGCTGATTTACCCATAGCTGCTAATAATAATAAGAAAGTTCTTATTGTCAATCAATTATTAACTATTTGATTTGATATACTAAATATTACTGAATAATCAAATGAACCACATATTCAAAATAATCCAAATAAAGCTAATGATAATCCTCAATCTCCTACTCTATTCATTAATATTGCTTGCATTGCTGATCCTATTTGCTTGTATTCTAGTAAATCAAAAATTTCTTAAAAGAGTTGATGCTACCCCTGCACCTTCTCAACCTATAAACATTAAGAAATAATTATCTGAAGTTACTAATATTAACATAAAAAAAGTCAATAAAGAGAAATAACAAAAAAAATCTTTGAGGATCTCCATTCATATAATCTATTGAATAGAAATGTACTAAAGCTGATATAGATAATATTACTATACACATAGTTATTGATAATGGAAATGGATCAAAAAAAAAGAAATCCTCAATTTACTATTAAAGATTCTTATTCTAATCATGTAATTATTTTTATTGAAACTTTTGAAACCTACTTCATTAAAACCTATTAATGTTAATAATGCTGATATCATTATACTTAATGTAGTTATTATTTGAGCTCCTTTTTTTCCACTTTTTCTTCCTATTAATCCTACTGTTAGAAATGCTAAAGCAGGTAATAAGATTCTAACTAAATACATATTTGACCTAAATAAAGAAATTGGAAATAATCCTATATAATTCAACTCTATATATCACTTGATACTTATATTACAATATTCTCTTATTATAAGTTCTAAGGATTATATGTATAAAAACGGAAGGGAGGGACGGACGGAATAGGATTCGAACCTATGACATTAACTGGGAGTTTAGCAAACTCTCGCCTTAACCAACTCAGCCATCTTTCCAATTTCATAGGATAAGAGGGAATTGAACCCTCATTACTTTCATTATGAGCGAAATGCTTTAATCTATTAAGCTATTATCCTATAAACCAACTATTCCAAATTCACTAATACATATACATATTAATATTAAAGCTGGTATTGTTATTACAAAACTTAATGTTAATGGTAAAAGACCTGTTCAACACAAACAACTTCAATCTGTAAATTTCATTCTAGCAAATGTAGCTCTTATTCAAATAAAAAGAAATAAAACAAATGAGACTTTATTTAACTCCTAAAACAAATGACATGAATGAATCAAATGGATATCATGGTACAAATAATCATCTTCCCAAAAAGAATATTACTGTGAAAGTTGAAATGAATATTACTATATTCTCCTAAAAAAAAGACAAAAGGAGTTGCTGAATATTCTGTTAAATAACCCGCTACTAATTCTGATTCAGCCTCTGGTAAATCAAAAGGAGTTCTATTCGTTTCTGCTAAAGCTGATATAAAAAACATTATACCTAAAGGTAATAAAGGTATTATATATCAAATAGATTGTTGAGAATATATTATCTTTGAGAAATTAGGATAATCATTTACAATAATATAGAATTGTTAATATTATGAAACCAAGTACTACTTCGTAACTAATCATTTGAGCTGTTGATCTTAATGATCCTAAAAAAGCCTATTTTGAATTTGATGATCATCCTGAAAAAATGACTCCATATACACCTAATGATGATGTTGCTAATAGAAATAATATACCTAATGAATAATCATGAAGCACTACTGTACTATTAAATGGTATTACTAATAAACCTATTAAACTAAATCAAAAAGTTCTTATTGGTGCTATTACAAATAATATTCTATTAGAATGTGCCGGTATTATTGTTTCTTTTAGAAATCATTTTATTCCATCTGCTATTGGTTGAAGTAAACCTTTTATTCCTACTTTATTAGGTCCTATTCTTCTTTGCATACTTCCCATTACTTTTCTTTCTGCTAACGTGAAAAATGCTACAGATAATAATAATGTTAATATTACTTACTATTAATGTTTCTAATATCATTAAGATAAACGTTCAAGGTATAAACAGTTGAAATTTGAAAGTATACAAGTCCTCTTCTTATCTTTCTAACTAACTTCCTCATCAATATATTAATGTAAATACTGCCAATCATATGAAATCTACAAAATGTCAATACAAAATGGCTGCCTCAAATCCTAAATGAAATGATGATGTTTTGTTAATTCATATTAACCAATTCTATTTAAATTAAAGATACTATGAAAAATCTTGTTCCTATTACAATATGTAATCCATGCATTCCAGTTATAAGAAAGTTGATCCATAAACAGAATCTGCTATTGTAAATTGTGCTACATTATATTCTAAATTTTGACATGATAAAAAAAAAAAAAAGACTCCTAATAATATTGTTATTATTAAATAGAATATTGTCATATGTCTTTCACCACTAATCATTTTATTATGAGATACTGTTATTGTTGCACCTGATATTAATAATATTACTTACTGTATTTCATAATGGTATTTCAAATTTCAAATGGATCTAATGCTTCAATTCCTACGGGTGGTCAAACTGATCCTAATTCTATTGAAGGACTTAATGAACTATGAAAAAAGGCTCAAAAAAATGATCTAAATAAAAGTCATTCACTTATTCTAAATAATATGACTCCCAATGTTAATCCGCTTTTGTATGATGTCCTTGATATATATGTTCCTTCTCTTATTACATCTCTTCATCAAATCAATATATCATTGTACATATTACAAGTCAAAAACCTACTGATAATACAGAATTTCCTAATAGATAATTATGCATTGCTAATACTCCTCCTAATGTTAATACTAAACAAGCTATTGATGCACCTATTGGTCATGGAGAAGGTTCTACTAAATGAGTTGGATGCACTTGATAAGATCTTCTATTTGTGTTCATACTATTAATTCTATTTTACCATTCCGGACCACGTTCCCGTAACCCGACCTTGCTACGACTTCTAAGAAATTACAAATCTATAAACCATATAATGATATAATAATCTTTTCAATCTTATCTCCCAAAAATGTCATTTTTCTTTCTAATGGGTTTTGTTCGTAATGACGTGTCACAACACGAACTGACGACAACCATGCAACGCTTGAAATACGCTATACACTTAAAATACTATCATATTTTTCATAGGTAAGTTTTTTTGTGTATCTTCAAATGAAACTTCATACTTCACTGCTGGTATAAAAGACCGACTAATCTTTTGAGTTTCAATCTTGCGATCTTACTCCTCAGGCGAAATGTTTAACCCGTTAGGTAAAAGAAGTTCTCTTACTCTCTATTTCACATTCATCGTTTAGGGTGTGGACTACCAAGGTCTCTAATCTTATTTGCTACCCACACTTTTGCAATTTCATGTCAGTACTTACTCAGAAATTTGCCTTCGCCTTTGGTCTTCCTTCAAATATTTTCAGATTCCATCCTTACACTTGAAAATCCAATTTCCTCCATTGTACTCTAGTTTCATACTTAACCATCTTTTTGCTCTTTACGCCTGCCCGAATAACGCTTGCTCCTCTCGTCTTACCGCGACTGCTGGCACGAGATTTGTCGGAACTATTCAGAAAAAAGTCATTTTCTTCTTTTTCATAGAATTTTTCATTCATGCTACTTAACTGGATCAAACTTTCGTTCATTGTCCAATATTCCCTACTGCTGCCAATACTCTGATTGTGTGGTCCTTTTTTCAATACCACTGTGACTGATCATCCTTTCGGATCAGTTAAGAATCATCGGATCAATTTTTTTTTCTTGCTTGCTATCCCAATTCTTTTTTTTTAGGCACATCCTATAACGAATCTTATATGATCCTACCTACATGATTTCTATTTCTCATAGGGGAGATTTCCTAAATTGACTCACCTTTACACGACATACACATACATATGTTCATTAGCATGTATTAAGTTAATAACTAGCGTTCATTCTGAGCCAAGATCAAACTCAAATATTTTCTTTAGATATCTTCTAACTTCTATGTTTTTTTCTCTCTTATCTTATTAGAAACATGCATGATATAAACATATCACATATACATCTCATAACAATAAATAATCATTCTTTAGGACTAAGTAGATTCGAACTACTGACTTCATCATTGATAATGATGCACTCTAACCTCTGAGTCCTTTTATAGCTAGAGGACTCTAATTTATTCAAACTTTTCTTCCTATTATTCCTTTTTTTTTTTTTTTTAATGATTTTGCAAACCCATATTCTATTATTTATTGAATTACTTGAGTGAAATTGATTTATTCCAACACTTTTTATGAATTTTTGACTCATTGCTTTCCACTTAATCCTTTTATTTCTACTCTTATACCATTATAGATTTAGATAATTCCATTTTCTTTATTATTCTTAAGAAATTGATTATTGAACTTGATACTCTATTTACAACTGAATACTTGTATAAAATATATAGAAAATATATTGAGCTAATATTTGAGCATCTAAATAAGGATAAGAAAGATTTCTAAATAATAATTTCACTTTTTTATTTAAGAATTTTTCTAAATATTTCATAATAATAGGATATAATGATACATCTAAATTTTTTGTTCCATAAATAATGAAATTTCACTTATTACTTATTATATGATATATAATGATATTCTATTTTTGATATTAATATCGAAGATGAAGGATATATATAAGACATCAAACTTTTGACTATTTTTTCTTTCATAATAATTTCTCTTCTTGTCTATATACATTAGCATATCTTCTTGATCTTCAATATCCTTTGAATATTTTTTGATGATTTCCCATATTTTTTTGAGTCTTTCCTTATCTTTGTCTGGTAATGAAATCGAACCATTATCTTTAGATTTTCAGTCTAACGCTTGTAACCAATCAAGCTTACCAAACTACATAACAATTCAAGTTGGATTGAAAGGATTCGAACCTCTGATTTTTGAACTCAAATTTCAATGCCTTACCAACTTGGCTACAATCCATATTTTTTTATGGGATAGGGATTTGAACCCTAATCATCAATTTATGAAACTGAAATTCTAACCTATTTTGAACTACCCCATCACCAAAAATACTACTCTACTCTACTCTACTGGATACTACTGGGAAAACTTACTTTCTTTTTCATATTATTCATGATATGATGTAGATGTTATTGCTCCTGATATAAATTCATACACAAAACCTATTGTTAATATTATGAAAAAAATTATTGATATCCAAAATCCTAAAAAACTTACTTCTTGTAATACTGTTGCTAAAGGTAAAATAAATACTACTTCTAAATCAAAAATTAGAAATAATATAGCTATTAAATAAAAACGAATATCAAATTTTTGTCTAGCATCTCCTAAAGGCTCAAATCCACATTCATAAGGTGATACTTTTTCATTATCTCCACTTATGAAATTTGTTGTACAACTCAAATAATTGACTATAAGCAAAGCTAATATTAATATTAAAGCAAATAATATATATACTAAATATGTCATAATATCATTGATTGGTACTTACTTTTTTCTTACACTCACTCTTTCTTTGTTTGATTGATTAATTGATTGGGTATATGCCGAATAAGAGACTTGAACTCATAACCTTTTGTTTACAAAACAATTGCTCTACCAATTAAGCTAATTCGACAAAAAGAGAAATAAGGATTAGGTGAGAATTGAACTCACATAAAATAGTTTTGCAAACTAATACATTACCTTTATGTTACCAATCCTTATAAGACAAAATAACTATGAAATCCCTGTAAAGGAGTAATAATTCATCCTATTTTGATATTCTAACTGATCCTCTTATTTTATGAAAAATATTACTCCTATCATTATCATTAATAATATTAAGGAAACTAACATAATAAACTTAAAAGATCAGTATATAAAATGGAACCTATTGAATGTATTAAATCTAAAGATATTAATAAAGAATCTCAAATATTTATTTGAGCTATTTCTCAAATAGAAAAATAATCTTGATAGAAAATATTTGTAAAAAAGTCTTTTTTGGAAATAGTTAATACTTAATAATAGAAAAAATCATGATATGGGATATCTATTATCTACTATGGGATTTCTATTTCTATTATCATCTGTTATATTTCTTAAATCCATCATATCATTATTACAAATAGAAAGAATATTGCTATTGCTCCTACATATACTATATATATAGATGAAATATAGATGAAATAGATGAAATATAGATGAAACCTAAGAAATTTTTTTCTAATAATAGAAATATTCCTGCACAACAACCAAATGTTGCTACTAAATTTATTACTGAAGAAATAGGATTATGAGCCTTTATGGTACAAAACCCCAAAAATATTGTTAAAAAACTTAATTCTAGAAAATATTCACATGTTAATAGAATACATCTTTTTTATTGGAGGGGGTGGAAATAGTGAGACTCGAACTTACAACTCCGTACTTGCAAAGCACATACTCTAACCTATTGAGTCCCTTATCTTATCTCAGGTCAGAACGACCGCACGGTTAACAGCCATGTGCTCTACCTATTAAGCTACTGAGATGAAAATGGACATAAGGCAGAGCGGGATTTGAACCCGCGGATAATTGACTTCTCTTTGCTTTTCAAGAACAATGCTTTAAACCAAACTCAGCCATCTATCCACCCCACCAAAAACATATAATACATCTCTCTCTTGATACTTGTTTGGGTATTGTGAGTGAGTATTTTGGGTATTTTGAGTATGATATCAACATATCAAGGAAAATGAAAACATTTAGTATCATTTAGCTAAAAAATTCACATTTCTTATACTTATGACCTATTTTCGCAATAATCTTTTGCAAGTTTTTAAAAGTATTAGAAGCAACTTCGAACTTGAAATGCTTTCAGTTCTTATTTTTAATGAACGTGGCTACCCGAAAATTCCAAATTTGTTTTCAACAGGTACACTATAGGTTCACACAATCTATTCCTCTCGTACTAAGATTCTATTTCTTTGACTTTTTTCTGATTGGTAGATAGGGTCCGAACTGATTCACATCGTTCTAAACCCAACTCACGTAGCACTTTATTAGACGAACAGTCTAACCCTTGGGAGCTTCTTCACCTCCAGGATGTGCTGAGTCGACATCGAGGTGCCAAACCATTCCGTCGATAGGAACTCTAAAGAATGATAAGCCTGTTATCCCTAGAGTATCTTTTATCCGTTGAGCCCTAACTTTTCCATTCTTAATTAGAGGTATGACCTACTTTCGTACCTGCTTGATTTGTATATCTTACAGTCAAGTATACTTATGCCATTAAACTTGTTAAACCAAATCAATTACCAACTGATATCAAATTTTTAGTAATACCTTTGTTCTCCTGTTCTCCTCCGTGACTTTTTAGGAGGATACCGCCCCAGTCAAACTGTCTCTTAAACATTAAGGTGATAATATATAGTTATTTCTTTATCCATCTTAATAATTCTAAAAGAGGAGTTTTTACCCCCTACTTTAGATTATTATTAAGAATATTTAATAACAGTAAAGATTCATAGGGTCTTCCCGTCTAGCCAATGGTAATCCGCATCTGCACGGATATTTTGGGTCCATCTTAGAGAAAGCAAAGGAATTATTACGTCATTCATGCAGGACTACAATTATTAGACAATGAATTTCGCTACCTTAGGACCAAGGCCGTCGTTTACAAGAGATTATAGTCAAAATAACGATCACTTATAAGATCACGCATCTTTCTCATTTTACTTACTTTCACCGGACAGACGTCAGAATCAATACTATGAGTTTCCTCTATGCTGATTCCTATGTTTTTAGTAAACAGTTATTCCTTTCTTTTTTGTGCCAGATATCAAAATATCATATCTTGTATCTCCTCCTTCTCCCGAAGTTGCAGAGTTTGCCTAGTTCCTTTAAGATGGTTCTCCCAATCCCCTTCACTATTTTATAGCTTATTTTCTTGGGGTACGGTTCATATGATATACATATATCATCGATAGAACTATTTAGTTATTTATCTTAGATACCGTTTTAAAGTTTTTGACTAACCCTTATTAAATTTGAGGGGAAGGAAATAGTTCTCTATTTTTTTTTGCCTAAGCTCTCGGATATTTTATTTACTTATGGCGGTTTGTATGAACCCGCAAACACCAAGAGTTTGTTACATATTACAAGCCAATCCAAAGTGAAGAAAGTACGAGTACTTAAACAAATAGCATTAACAAAGAAAGGACGAGCTATCTCTTTTTCCAATTGCTCTCGAACTTTGATTCTCTCTTTATCCTTGTGCTGTCCAAAATGAGCCTTCCACAGAAAGAAAGGAGTCTCTGTCGCAGCTTTTCAGGTTCTCTTTGCATTTCCACTCCGTATCGCATGTACATTCACAAGTGACAAACCGCAGAGGTTTAACAGTGTCATGTATGCCATCAAAAACTAACGAAACATCCCAGAAGCTATTTTCCTTGCATAGGCTGTGTAGGCTCCAATTCTCAAGTAACTTACAGATTTCCTCAGCATCAGTGCAACAGATTTCGATTAATCTTTTGTCCAGTCCAGTTATACTCATGAGAGTTGTTCCAAAGTACATCATAAGTCCTAGTTCTATCATGTTACAGTCCAAATTGTGATATGCCAAGAAGATAATTGACTGAAAATCCTGATTAATTACATACCAAATGAAAAATAGGCAATAAGTTTTGTTTGCTATATTTCCATAGAACCACAACATTATCTTTTCCTCAATCTCATAATCATTATATAGCATCTCCTTGTTAATCTCGCTAATGTCATGATTCTTCGCAGAATCTGTACACATCCATCTGTGTCTTCTCCAACAATAGCTTTCATTCCAAACTGTAGTGTGCAATGCAAGAAGAGGATGTGTGCCTACTTTGAAAAACTGAAAAAAGAATTGATACTTGACAACTCTAGTGCTAGAGAAGGAAGAGATTCTTCTCCTCCACAAAAGAGAAAACTTGCAGTTTCTTTCCAACACAAAGTCAGGGAGGGAAAAGGATATAACATTACTTAGAAAAGAGTAATAACACAAACCCTTGTCTAATTTAGAAGACCCCAATCCTACCAAAATAACTGTATGCAGAAAACAAGAAGAACAAGAGTTTATAGTCTCTCCAAACTGTAAACTCTCATAATGCAACTGATATGCAACTACCCAGCCTCTGTTGTTCCCAAAACCAAAGAAGAGTCCTACTGCATAAATACAGTAACTCAGCAAAGTGCCATTCAACAGATCAAATTCCAGGCAAAAAAGCCCTATCTACTTCCCAGGCCTGAGTTTTCTTTGTTTTTTTTTTTTTTGCGCGCTTTTCTGTTTTTTGTTCCTTTCCTAACATTTTTGAACCCCCTAAAGATGTCCTTAAAGGATCTTTTCTGGGAAGTGACTAGTCTAGATCCTGTTCTGTATTACAGATCTTTTGCCTTTTTTATCTAACAATGGCTTTTTCAATAACAGAACTGGGGGATTTCTACAGGTAGTCCAAAACAAAGAGGTGAAACAATCATTCACAACTGAGTAATCAATCCAACCATTCCAGAAAGGGAGAGAGAAGGGGAGGATTAGGATCAGATTTCCTCATCATTTCCTTGGAAATGAAAGGAATATACACTTCCTAAGATAGTGTTAATTTCTTTCATTTCTGGGTTAGAAATATACCTGAAATTATCAGAAAGGTGCTTTGATTCATTGGAGGTGCCTTCTTCAAATCCTGCACCATAGCATACAAGGGGTAGACTTGCTAGTTGTGATGCTGGTTAGAATTGTTTAGTGCTTCAATAATACTCATAGCAGCAGATTCAACTAGAATTTTTCTAAAGCCTAGCTGTAGACAAAGTTTGAAACCTATTACTATAGCTTGAAGTTCAGCAAAATAGATAGTTTGAACACCCAAGAATTGTTGAAAACACTTTAGAACCCTCCCATTATGACATCTAATTATACCAGCAGAGGCAGCAAAGTTGCAACTGGCATTAAACCATCTGTGTTCAGTTTTACCCAATTATTAGGAGGTCTATTCTAATACACAAGAATCAAAGGTTTGAGAGGTTTAGAGTGAAAGATCAAACCTAATTTACCTGCAATGCTATTATCACCTTTCCAGACTTTGGCAGGAATTCTGAATGCTTCATGCATAGTTCTCAGATGGCTCAAAATTTGAGAAATAATGCCAAAGGCATTAATTTTCTTATTCTGGTATTTGGCAGCATTTCTTGCCTTCCAGGCATACCAGCCAATCAGCAAAGGAATCATCATTCTGATGTGCCCTGGTTTAACAAAATCCCTGGAATTCCACCAAGCTAAGAATCTTGCTAGCAAAGTCTGATGTTCTGCACAGGGAACAGCAAACAAAGAAGAGAACCAAGTCCACACTCTTTTCACCTCAACACATTATGTAACAAAACATGCTCCAAGGTTTCTATGCTAGTACAACATTGACATTTAGAAGCAAGAGTGATGCCAAATTTTTGCATTTTTTGTTCTACTGGTAGCCAACCTTGCACAGATTTCCACCAAAAAAGAAATAGTAGGTGAAATAGTAGGTGAAATGTAAGGGCACCAGAAATGACCAAACCAGCTAAGAATGGGTTTTCTGTCTCTAACAAGAAATCTAGCTGTCATGGTACTGAATTTACCATCCTTAGAGGGTTTCCAAATCACAATATCCTGGTTAGCACTTAAACCATATGACAAAAGACACACATTACCTACATAAATAGGTAAAGAAGTTCTCAAGCTTTCTATGTTCCAATTACCAAGACTAAACCAGTCAGCAACTTTTGTTTCATTTACAGCATTTGGTAAAGCCAGAGATTGGAGAGACTGAGGGGAAGGGTAATCCATCATCCAATGATCATGCCAGAAGTGTAACTGACCCAACCCTAAATGCCAAAACATATTATCCTGGGTTAATTTACTGACTTTCAAAATTCTTTTCCAAACAGCAGAGTCAGTATTTTTTGGAACACAATTTCCAGGAAACCTATATCTGACATATTTTGCTTGTATATAAAGAAGACCAGAGAGATTTCTTTTCCCTAAGTTTAAACCACAGTTTCATAGCAAAAGCAGAAGACATATCAGCTAAGCTAACAACATTCAATCCAGATTCATCAAGTGGATAGCACACATTTTTCCAGGCAGTCCAGTGCATGCTGGTTTTCTCAATTGAAGATCCCCAAAAGAATCTGGCAAAAGTTTTACCAATTTCCAACAAAACAGATTTTTTGGGGGGGTGGAGAACTTGTATAATGTAAACAGGTAAGGCATTTAGAACACTTTTTATCAGAGTAAGTCTACTGCCTTGTGACATGAGTTCAAGATTCCACCCAGAGAATTTTTGCCTAATCTTTTCAATCAGAGGTAAAAAGAGCACTTTTTTGTTCCTACCTTTAAAAATGGGGGCTCCTAGGTAAGTAAAGGGAAAGTTCATCAATGGCATAAGAAGGTGCTCAGATATGGCCTCTAAGTTAGCTCTTTTTCCTGCCACTCTTGTGTAAATGGATTTTTTGACCAGATTGCTTTTCATAAAGATCCAAGAAAGTTTTGAGCTTTTTAACATCACATTCTGTATACTACCATTACAGAAAACAATGCAATCATCAGCTATAGGCTAAGTGAGAAATGGGCAGACCTCTGGGAACACAGTAGTACATAGCAGGATTTTTAGCAAACAAATCATTCATACTTCTAGAGAGATATTCATTCATTCATTAGTATGAAAAGGGCTGGAGATATGGGATCTCCTTGCCTGAGGCCTTTATTAGCTCTTTTAGAAAACCACAAGAAGAACCATTTACTATGACACTGTAGTGACATTGAGAGACAATTTTCAGAATCATATTCACATTGAGATCAGAGAAACCAAAACTGCCAAGTATATGTTTCAAAAAAGACCAATTGACTTTATCATAAGCCTTCATCATATCAAGTTTCACTATCACATTAGACCCTCTAACTTTATGATCCACAGCAAAAGCAAGTTCCTGAGCCAACAAAATGTTATCTAGAATTGCTCTTCCTTGAACAAAACCACTCTGATTAGAGGATATGAGAGAAGGAAGAAATAAAGACAACCTTTCATTCAAAATTTTTGACAGGATTTTCTGAAAAGTGGTGCACAAGCTAATGGGCCTGTAGTCTCCCCAAGAAACTGGATTCAGGGATTTAGGGATTAAAGCAATTTGAGTGTGAGAAAAACCTAAAGGTATAGGCTCTCCTTCAAAGAAATCCATGACAGCTTCAAGTATATCTTAATGATATCCCAACAAACTTGATAGAATTGACCTCCATCACTACCTGGAGCTGAATCAGCTTTGAGACTAAAAACTACCTTCTTCACTTTCCGGAGTAATGCTCAATGCATTATGCCTCTGTAACCAAAAGGGGGGGAAGAACAAGGGTGGGGGAGTCCAAAACTGGTAGAGGGCCGGAAGGAAATAGTTAGATTCCTTTTTAGTTACTCATGTCAGCATTCTCTATTCAAATATGTCCAAAAAGATTAACATCTTTTATTCTTACCATTTATTGAATGTACGGCTACCCAAATATATATATATATATATATATATCATAATTTCGGTATATAACTTACTTACTATTTTTCGGTATATGAGACCCTTTACATTTTCCCTTTAAACTTAATCGCATATCAACTAATACTACTACTTATTGATATATCATTGAGCTGTAACGCTTTCTTTAATGAATTTCTGCTTCTAAGCTAAGCATATAACATGATTGTTTTGATCAATATATCCGAAGGATTATACTGTAGGATTATTATTGTACGTTAAAGGTTTCTTTCACTTAGTTGATCTTTTAGGACCTTAATTTATGATCTGGGCTTTTTCCCTTTTGATTAACTATCTTATCACAGATAATCTTTCTATTTAAAAGAAAATCAATTTTATGATATTTCCAGTTTAGAATTTATATTCCAGTGCTATACCCTCATAAAATGTTTTTTAATGCTCTACTTATTTTTAGATGGTTCCCCTTTATTCTAAACAAGTTTATACTCATTTGACTTACTTACTTACTTACTTATACACATCATACACAAATCTTACAGGACTTTCACCTTCTATGGTTGATTATTCTTCTCCTTCTATGGATATCATTAAATGAATAATATATATCTGATAAGGCTTTTTTACTTTCGCTCACCACTACTCATAAAATCTCGGTTGATTTCTTTTCCTTTTGTTACTAAGATGTTTCAATTCACAAAGTTCTTTACTATAGTTTTCACGTTTATGAATTTATATGATTCATTAATTTCTCTCTCCTCATATTTTTCGTTCTTTTAGAAAATAGCTAGTTATCCTCAATTAGTTCTTTACTCCTTGATTGATATGTTATTAGATATCATAATTTCTTATTCTTATTAGAAACACATTGTCCACTGACGGATTTGAACCGACAAGCTTTTCAGCGGCACATTTGAAGTATGCTGTGTCTACCTTAATTTCACCAAGTGGACTATCATACCTAGTTATTCTTAATAAATAGATAAGATAAAGCTAATAAATGAATAAAATCTAAAATTCTTACAAATAGAATAAAGTTCTTAATGTAATTAAACTAATTATTCAACTAGAAAAAGAGAAATATTCTTCACTATAGAATCTGAATCTAATTTTTTTTCACTTACACTTACAGACGATATATCAAATATTACTGTTTTTATTATTTTGAAATAATAAGCTGCACTAATCACTGATGTTAATATCGCTACTATTGATAAAAAATAATAACCATTTAATAAACTAGAAAACCATTTTGCTTTCCAAAAAATCCTATTAATGAAGGTATACCAGAAAATCAATTTCTTATTAAAGCTAAAGCTATTAAAAAAGAAACCTTTTCAAAAACTTAACTATTCTAAATCTCTTCCTAAAAATATAAGAATCGTAAAAGTACATACTAAACTTATTCAATATTGAAACATATAAAAGAAATAGAAAACAAATGAAACCTATTACTCAACTTTCTTCATATCCTGTTAAAGCTAATAAAAGAAATCCTAAATGAGATATAGAACTATAAGCCAATAATCTTTTTATTCTATGTTGTACTAAACCTAAACTTGATCCTATTATTAAACATAAAAAAGTTGATATCCCTAATATTAAAGTGAATACTAATAGATTCTCAAATACTAATATATTCTCATTAGTTGTAAATATAGATTGTAATATACAAATTCATACTAATATCGATATTTTTCCCATTATAGCTATAAATGATTGGTACCCCATCATAAACATCTGGTCCTCTATTATGAAATGGTGCTGCTCCTATTTGAAATAATAATCCTACCATAATCATTACTATTCCTAATACAATGAAATAATAATCTAATGATGATAATGATGACAACCCTCCAGAAGATATATCCATTCCAGATAATAAGAAAAAGAAACTATCATATTGTGTTACACCTGTTATTATATATATTCAAACTAATCCTAATACTGTTATTATATATATTCAAACTAATCCTAATAATAATATTGCTGATGATAAACTACCTAATAAATAATATTTTCATCCTGCTGCTATTGCTTCTTTTTTTGTTATCGTTGTTATTATATATAAAGTATATAAAGAGAAACTTTGTAATTCTATTGATAAAAATGTAGATATTAAATCATAACTACATATTAATAATATTATCCCTAATAAAGAAAATAATATTATTAGTTAATATTCACTCCCTATTCCTAAACCCTTTCTTTGAATAGAACTAAGTAATAATATTGAAATTAACTAACTAACTATATATATATATTTCTATTCCATTTATGAAATTATTTGTATGAAATAAACCTCCTAATATACCTAAATCATTTTCTTCCATTATTCATGATTGAAAACATAAAATGAAAGAATAGAATATTATTCCTAAACTTATTCTTAAAAATCTTTCTTTTTTATTTATGCTTTTTATACTGACTATCAACAGTCATATCCCTATTGCTAACATTCTTACTTACTTCTTTTTATTAGAACCACCACAACAATAACAACAACCAAGAGTACTATCCATCCGAAGGATATTAGAGAGATTATCTATTTTACATAACATCTCTTAAATAAGAAATTGTTAATAAAGTAAATACATAAGCTTGAAGTATTGCTACTACTAATTCTAATCCATATATAAGGTACTAATATTAATAAAGGTAAAGCTATTGTTAATGTTTTTGTTATTATACTTGATGCTCCTATTAATGCTGAATAACTTAACATTGATATTACTCCAAACAAACTATGACCTGCTGTAACATTTACAGATAATCTTAAAGCTAAAGAAAAAGAGCTGTATAAGAAAGAAATTCTATGAAAGTTCATAAAGGTACTAAAGCTATTGGAGTTCCTGATGGTACAAATAAACTAAAGAATTCTGTTTTCTATTTTTTTCACCCTATTATTGTTAGACCTATCATTATTGCTATACTAAATCCTATAGTTACTATTATATGACTTGTTGGTGTAAAACTATAAGGAATCATTCCTAAAATATTTGATAAAAATAGAAAAGTCAATAAAGAAATTATTAATGGAAAAGAAATGAAATTCTTATTTCCTAATTGATCTTTTACCATTCCTAATATTGATGTTGTTCATGTTTCTAATGCTATATTTCATCTTGAAGGTTTTATACTTAAAGATTTCTTAGGATCATTCATAATAATAATTGAAACTATATTTATTTACAAAAAGACTTAAAGATCGAAATATTGCTATATTAGTTATTGATAATATTGTTGATATTCATGATACATAACTTAAAGAATTAATTACTTCAAATTGTTCTAATGGATTATTTCCATTTTTTATTAACATAATATAGATTCTAATAAATGAGAAATATTCTATCTATATCCTATATTAATATAGTCAATCATAAAATCTATTCTTATTAGAAACACAGAGAAAGAGAAAAATGAATATTATCTAAAAGAATATTGGGAAATAATCCAAATAATATTGTTAAAAAAACTAAAGGTAATAATAGCCAAAATTCTGATTTAGTTAAATCATTATAAGCATCAAAATATTTTGATAAAGTTCCAAATAATAATCTATTTGTTAATCATACTGTATATCCTGCTCCTAATATTATATAATATTATACTTAAAGAAGCTATTAATGTTGATAATAGATTGATTTTTCATATTCCTATAAATACTAATAATTCACCTATAAATCCTGATGTTCCAGGTACAGCCATATTTGAGAAAGATACAATAAAAAAAAACAAAGAAAATGAAAGGCATAGTTGTTGCTAATCCTCTAGAATATTTGAATATTCTAGTATGAGTTCTATTAGAAATTATTCCTATACTTCCTATACTATAAAATAAAGCACTTGATACTATTCCATGACTTATCATTAAAAATACAGCTCCTTCTAATCCTTGTATTTCATTTGAAAAAAGACCTAAAAGAGATACATTCATATGAGCTATAGAACTATAAGCTATTATAGATTTTCTATCTATTTGTCTTAAACAAGCTAAAGAACTAGAAATTAGACCTATTAATGAGAAAGCTATTACAAAAGGTGAAAAATAGAAACTAGCATTAGGCAATATTGTGAAAGCATATCTAATAAAACCATACCCTCCTAATTTTCATAATATTCCCGCTAATAACATAGATCCTCCTGTTGGTGCTTCTACATGAGCATGAATTAATCATAAATGAAAAGGAAACATAGGAACTTTTACTGCAAAAGATCAAAAAAATGTTAATCATAAAAGATTTTCTCTTGCAAAAACTATTTTCTTATCTATTGCTAAACTTAAGAAATATTGAGAATCTGTTGTTCCTGTTTGATAGTATATTACCAATATTCCTAATAACATAAATAATGATCCTAATAAAGTCTATAAAAAAGTCACTAAAAAAAACTGAGTTGCTGCATGAATTTTTTTCTCTAGCTCCTCATATACCTATCATCAAAAACATAGGAATTAATACACTTTCAAAACATCAAAATAATAAGAAATCTAATACTACAAATACTGCTATTAAGAAACTTTCTAATAATAATATTATTACTACATATGTTTTAGGTGATCTACCTTTAGAAGGTGGTGTTAATAATATTGGAATAGTTCAAAATGTTGTTAAAATAACTCAAAATAATGATATACCATCTATACCTATTCTAAAATGACATCCTGAGAAACTACCTCAATCCTCTACAAATTGAGATTGAGCTGTATTCGAATCAAATTGTATTCATAAAACTAATGATAATCTAAAATTTCATACTACTATTATTTCTGCTATTTTGAATATTTTTTTGACTACTTAAAGAAATTCATATTGCTCCGGAATGAAAATTCATAATGATAACATAACAAAAATTTTCTAATTTAGAATCTAATAAGATTATGAGAGCATTGGGACTCAAACCCAAAACCTGTAGATGAAAAATCTAATGCTCTTTCTATTGAGCTATACTCCCCTTCTCGGATTAGTGAGACTTGAACTCACAACCTATCGCTCCCAAACCGATCACACTACCTATTGTGCTATAATCCGAATAAATATCCGAATAAATACTTCTCGTTGATCTTTACTACGGTTAGTCGGACTTGAACCGACATTCTAAAAAGAAGTCCTTATGTCCTAACCACGATAACCGCTTTGCTTTCAATCAATTTTTATTGGTGAAGAGAATAGGATTTGAACCTATATTGGAATAACCCATTCATTTACAGTGAACCGCATAAACCATTCTGCCATCTCCCCAACTATCCATCCGAAGTCTTTTCTTAATTTCTTATTACAACATCTTGGAAGGGACTTAGGGACTCTATTTTCATGAAAATATTCTCTATATGTCCTATAACTGGTATAATTACTACAAAATCAAAAAAATAAGAAAAAGTACAAATTCTACAACTAGTAAGAAATGGTTCTTCAGCATGTTGACCTCCACAATACATTAAGAAAAAGAAATTGACTACGAATAATCAAAAAAATCTTTTCATTATTGGTCTAAATCCATTCCCTCTTACTTTTGATGTTTCTACAAAAGGTAATATTAATAATATTAATATAGATAAAAACATTGCTAATACTCCTCCTAATTTTGATGGTAAAGCTCTTAATATCGCATAAAATGGTCAAAAATCTCACTCTGGTACTATACTTTGAGGTGTTACTAATGGATTTGCTGGTATATAATTATCAGGATGACCTAAGAAATTAGGTTGATAAAATACAAAACCAAAAAATCTTAAAAGAAATATTAATACACCTAATAAATCTTTAGTTGTATAGTAAGGATGAAAAGGTAATTTATCTACATTAGATGATATTCCTAAAGGATTTTTAGATCCATGTTCATGTAAAGCTATAAAATGTACCGCTATTAAACCTGCAAATGGTAATAAATAATGTAAACTAAAAAATCTATTCAATGTCGCATTCTCTACACTAAAACCACCTCAAAAAAACTCTACTCAATTTGGTCTCCTATATAAGGTATAGCTAATAAGAAATTAGTTATTACTGTTGCTCCTCAAAAACTCATTTGTCCTCAAGGCAATACATAACCCAAAAAAGCTGTTCCCATCATTATGAAAAATCTCACTACTCCTACTGATCATAATAAGACTCTTGGTTTTGTATATGAATTCTAATAGAAACCTCTAGCCATATGTATATAAACACATAAAAAAATGATGCTCCATTTGCATAAGCATATCTAATTAATCATCCATAAAATACATCCCTCATAATATGCTCAACACTAACAAAGGCTAAACTTGTTGAAGGTGCGTAATGCATTGCTAATGTTACACCTGTGATTATTTGTATTACTAAACAAAGACCTAATAATGATCCAAAATTTCATAAACAAGTTCTATTTGATGGTAATGGTGAATCTATAAAAAAAGCATTTGGTATACTTAACACGGGATGAGTTTTGAATCTTTTCATTTTTTTTTCTTTAAACTTAAGAAATAGTTAATTATTATATAGACAAGCGCTTAAAACTTACTTACTTGTCTTTTTCTTATATTATACAGCATATAATATGAAAAAAGCCATCATTAATGAGAATAATCCAATAGCTTCAGTTAAAGCAAATCCTAAAATTGCATAACTAAAAAAATCTGATTTTATTGAAGGATTTCTAGATGTTGAATTTCTTAATGCTGCAAACACTAATCCTACTCCTACACCTGCTCCACCTAATCCTATTGTTGTCAATCCTGCACCAATGACTTTTGTGCTAACATTTTTTTGAAGATTTTGAAAATCATTTTTCTATATTTATATACTTATTCAAAGAATCAATAATAGATTCTTATTATATATGGATAGTGAGAATTGAACTCACAAAAGAAGAAATTCTTTATTACACCTTAAATAAATAATGGCGTTTACCAATTTCGCCATATCCATCCGAAGTATTATTTACAATAAGAATTTTCATCTAATAAGTAATGTTTTTAAATTGAAAGGTCAAAATCTTTTTGACAAAAAAAGAAAGCCCATGATATTGAATTTCAAAAAGAAAAAGGTTCTAATTGTGGCATGCTGCTTTTTTTTCACCCACCCCGGGAGAAGGATTTGAACCTTCATTCTAAGATCATGAGTCTTATGAGTTAACCTTTACTCTATCCCACAGATACCTATTATAGGATTTGAACCCACACTGTTCAATTTGGAAGATTGACGATCTACCGTTAATCTATATCTGCAGTGAAACTAACACTAACAATTGACTATGCAGGGATAAGAGGATTTGAACCCCTTACTCTAATTTTGAAGACTACTTTTTTACCAATGAAACTATATCCCTCTTCTCTTACTTACTTACCGACTACTATGACATGCGTCACATAATAGAAGATTTGAACTTCTGACCCCTCCATTGTAAGTGGAATGCTCTAAACCACTGAGCTAATTACCATAACATACCATAACAGAACTTGCGACACACATGGGTGGATAGCAAGATTTGAACTTGCGACAAATAGAACCACAAACTATCATTCTACCAACTGAATTATATCCACCATCATCCGAAGGATTATACTCTAAATATCTACCTATGCATCTTTAATACACATATCTATTCATGAAATAGATTCATCTAAAGATACTGCTTCTACTACGGCATACCAAAATGATTTGTTCCACATAATTCACTACACATTCCATCTCCTTCTCTTTCTGCTAAAAAAGAAGTTTGATTTAATCTACCAGGTATTGCATCTACTTTTATTCCTAAAGAATGGTAATGCTCAACTATTCAAACCATCTGCTGCTGTTACTATTACTCTTGTATCTACAGGTACTATTACCCTTGAATCAACTTCTAATAATCTAAAATCTCCCATTTCTAAATCAGGTACCATAAAACTATCAAAAGTTATTGGTTGATCATAATCACCATATTCATATTGTCAATATCATTGGTAACCTATTGCTTTAAATGTTACTGCTGGATCTATTACTTCCATTAAATAGAACAATGGAAATGAAGGAAAAGCTATCGCTAATAATAGAAAGGTGTTATTGTTCATATTATTTCTACTAATGTTCCATGATTATTCTATTTATTAGAAACTAATTTCTCATGTTTTCCTATACTATCATAAATTATTGATAGTCAAAATCATGTTACACCTATTAAGACTATTGTGAAATAAAACATAATATGATCATGTCATTCTAATATTCCATAAAAAGTTGATGAAGCCC
>JAYMSR010000053.1:0-33497 GCA_036897825.1 Plantago rigida
GGAGATGAAACCAGTACGGAGTGAGTATATGCATGCATATTTTCTATATCAAAAAACATGTGCCCAAAAACAAATCCGAATCCAATACTACCAACATTTCGCATAATCTTCAATTTGAGCAAGAAAATACATACAATAGCGCACGATGCAATTTTGATTACCAAGCGGTGCATGAAAATAAGATCAAACACAAATAGTGTCTATTTTAATTACCAAGAGCGGTGCATGAAAATAAGATCAAACACAAATAGTGTCTATTTTAAGTTGAATTAAAATAGCGCACTAAATGAGCAAGAAAAGTGCGTAAAATAAGATCTAACGCAATTAATAAATGTCTTAATGCACAAAACAACTGTTGCGCGATTTGGGAGCGCTCAGCCTTGGTATTCTTGGAGGATTATATACTATGTACTTTTAACACCTGATCATGAAAATGAGAAACCTTTTGTGTCAAACATAAGTGTGATCGATGTGTTTTTATATAATGGCAACAGAAATGGCAGCTGCATTGTAAAAGGGGTCTGTCTACTACCATGACCAGCAGAAGCTTTATAAGCTAACAGATAAAGTCGACAGGGATGGAAATTAAGCAGCAAGAATGTAATTCTCTTCTGTCGAGTTAGGGGCGCTTGAGTAACCATGATAAGTTTTTAAAGTATCTTCTCGAAACGTTGATCTGCCTTCAATGGCAAATTAAACAAGAAAATGTATACTGGTTCAGATCATGTTCCTACTGCAGTCCATAAGATTAATTGCTGATTCGAATCAAATCAATAAATCTCCTATGAACATCCATCAGGATGTATGTTGAGCAAGAAAAGTGCATGTGGTTCAGATATTACAAGTCTTACTGCTAGCTATATATAGGAATGGTACTGTGCCACCTCTAATTCATTGGATATATATATCTCCTCATAAGATCTACTCAGAATGTTGAGGTACGTATCAGTGGAGTGTTTCGGAAATGCCAGCTATTGTTGCTGCAGCTAATCTTGAGATAACTTTGCACAGTATGCTTCCTACGAGCGTTCGAGTGTAAATACAATGAAAAGATGAGACAGCTAATGTTACGGGCTAATATCCCTTTAATTTTAAGAAAACAGCTGGATTGGCACTGCGTGCATCTCTTAAATGCCCGAATACTGACAATGACACCTAATGAGTTAAAGGAGGGATTAACAGAGGAAGAAATGCCAAACAGGGAGCCTACCCAACATTTGCAGATGCTTGATGATTGCTGCAAAAGATGCCCGCCCGGTTGAATAGTGTTCCGGGGCCAAATCCTAGTCTCTACAAGCTGGAATGTGTGGCTTGTGTGGTTGGTTAACTCACTTACTGTTGTAAAAGACTATGTTCTTAACATATAAGGGACTAGTCATGAGTTATGACAACGTACCCGCAGCTCAGAACTTCTATCCCGCCTTCTGCAAGCTAGGAATGAATGATGTATTGCAGTAAAAGATACAGCACAAGAACAAGCACAAATCAAATAGCGCAGCGTGTAATCTTTAAGTTGAATTAAAATGTTGATTTTAATTCAAATGTTGATTTTATATACCGGAAAACATGTGCAGAAGAACAAATCAAATACTCCCAGCATGTAATCTTTAAGTTGAATTAAAATAGGGCACCTAACGAGCAAGAAAAGTGCGTAATAAGATCTAATGCAATTAATGAATGTCTTAATGCACAAAACAAGAAAATGTGCGAGAACACAAGAAACTGTTGCGAGAGTACAAGAAAATGTTTCGAGAGTACAAGATGTCTTTAATAGGGCATTGTACCAATATAACGACTAATTACTTATGTGGGGCTAGGTTCTTTGCAAAATCTGACGTATATGCAATTTGGTTGAGTTGGATGATCAAACTCACATATGCATAAATCATCCTTGCCGACATGATTTGCTCGTAGAAGCCGCCCCCATCCGCCTTTGTAGAAGGACCTTACATCATTCCATTGCACGAATCTGGTAGTGTAAGTACGACCTTCCGGATCAATTAACTTCAACCTTGACGGAAGTTGAAGATTTCTATCATCATACAGTTCTTTGGGAATATACTGCAATATATAGATGATGTCAATGTACCTTAAACAGTGTATACAAAACCAACACAACTTTCCATTCATCTTCATTAATTTCTCAATCACATTTTAGAAGAAGATGGGATGGGATCATTGATCTCACAACTCACTGTACCAGTGGGCCCCACTACCTACAATGAGGGGTGACATCAGTGATCTCGTCCGAGGATTAAATTTTCATTGATAATGCACGACCCACAAGAAGAAAGTATAACTTACCATCTCGTTTTTCCTATTTGCACCAAATCTTCGCACGAAATAGCGACCTTCAGGCTTGGGATTCTCTTCTCCGAAAATATCTCCACCGAGCAAGTGAACTCTCTTTCTCTTGCGTCTTGGTCGTTCATTGTTATCTGAATCATGTAATCGCATTACAATTACGTACAAAGTGTCATAAAAATCAACGCATGACCTTGGTAAAAATGGAGAACAATGAAATGGAAAGTGTCAGGTATAATACCTTGCTTATTGTGCCCGACACCTTCCTTTTCGCAGCCCGATAGTCCATACAGTTTTACGTCAAAGAGACCCTCGTGGGTATATTGAAACCTTAGAAGATCATGCTTTGTAAGTGAATTATCCTCCACAAATGTTTCCCAACCGTCTAGGAAAAACCAAGAACCGCCAATTCTTCTAGCATAAACTGGCCATACGTTAAAGTACTTGTCCCGAATGTTCACTGACCTGGGCAAGTCAAGTTGGACGTGCGGGGGAAGTTCCTATATATTGAAAAAACAAATTAATTTATTTTAGGATAAGTTACAAATTAGTGTAAGTTTCAAAAACATCTTATCAAAGTCATATTTTATCGAATTTGGGAAAATCATAGCTCTACCACCTAAATGTTTGGCACAAACTTTAACAAATATCACCATGACCATCTACCATAAAATTTACGCATGGGTGATCAATTGAATTTTTTTGTAAGTAAATGGACGTCATGTTTGTTTGTTTTGGTCCTTCGAAAACAAAATTTGCATTAGGAAACTATATCATACGTATTTAATTATGCTACTTCTTTTTTTCATGAAATTCTTTTCTCTATTTCTTTTTAAATTAGAGCTTCTATGTAACCTATGTTTGAGTAAGTATATTAAAAGGCAAGACTTTTCTATAGATTAGAAAAATTATATGAAAAGCGCGGTTGAACCGAAAACAGGCAGTTTGGTTCTCAAAATAAGCCAGAAACCGGTTGCCTATGTAAACCCACAAACCAAGCCAGAAACATAAAATAGAAACACAAACACAAACACAAAACCAAATTGGATTTGCTCCGCCAGAAACATCTACTCCGCTCCGCCATCTCCGTCGGCACCACACCTTCAATAATCCACTCCGCTATCTCCGCCGTGAATCATCTCCGCCGGATTTCATCGATTTTGACGGATTTCTAAGCGATTTCACCGGAGTTCTTCAAATTCATCATGAGTCAGGTGAATCGATTGAAATAGCTTCGAGTTTTTTGTTGTTTTTCATCTATCATATGGATTAATGTCGTTTTTTATTAAAATCTCAATTGTAAGTGAAATTTGACCTTTTATTTTTCGTTTTTCGTTGATTTAACGATTTGAAATAGATTTTTAGATTTGAAATTAGATCTTAAATTCGTACAATGAAAATCGAATTATTTTGCGTATATGTTATTTGGTGTTTTATTATGGTTTTAAGAGACATTGTTATAGTTTTACGAACTGGTGTTATAGTTTTAAGCATCTTTGTTATATGGATTTATTTAGTTTTTTTCATTAAAATCTCAACTGCAAGTGAAATTTTACCTTTCATTTTTAGTTTTTCATTGATTTTACAATCTGATGTTTCCAGATCTAAAATTAGATCTGAAATTCGTACAGTGAAAATTGAATCATTTCTCAATCATGTTACATGTGTTTTGTTATGGTTTTAATAGTTGGTGTTATAGTTTCAAGCATTATTGTTATTTTTTTAGCTTGTGTTGAATGTTTCTGTCTGTTATGTTTTAGCGCATATGTTATAGTTTTAAGACATATTATTGTAATTTTAAGTAGCAACATTAGTGTTTTTAGCTTCTGATTTAATATTTATGATTTGATTTTTTCCAGATGTTTTGTTATAGTTTTAAAAGGCACTGTTATGGATTTAAGTATCAATGTTACCGTTTTTACCTTGTGTTGCATGTATCAATGTTGTCATTGTTATAGTTTTAAGAGACACTGTTGTGGTTTTAAGCATTAATCTTACTATTTTTAGATTGTATTTAATATTTATGTCCGTTATTATTTTAGCGCATATGTTATAGTTTTAAGACATATTATTGTAGTTTTAACAAACAACATTAGTTTTTTTAACTTTTGATGAAATATTTATGATTTGATTGTTTGCAAATGCTTTGTTACAGTTTTAAGAGACATTGTTTTAGTTTTACAGGGAACTGCTATGGTTTTAAGCATCAATGTTACTGTTTTTAGCTTGTGTTGCATATTTCTGCTTTGTTATTGTTGTAAGACTAATATGGTTGTAAGCATCACAATTCTTAGCTTGTTTTGCATGTTCTTTTTTTGTTTTAAGCACCGATGTGATAGTTTTAATGAGAGTTGTTATGGTTTTAACCCAGTTATTGAATGTTTTAAGCAGGTGTTGATGATGACATCGAGTTTGATGATAGGTCTATCAAAGGTGTTATTGCAGTATTGAAGCAACAAGCACAAGCAACATAAGGCATGAAGACGAAGTTCACCAAGAAGTTTAATCGGAAAAAAAATATTTTAACAACTCCGTTTGCATTTTCATCAAAAACACCGAATGGACGTTTGTTTTAATTTTTTCCTATGAGAATATATGTTTTAAAATATTTGGATGACTGAATATTTCAATATTGTAATGACAGATGTTTCAAGTAGCTTATTTTAAACTTGTTTATTAATATTTTAATGGCATCCCTGAAACATTTAGACTTGTTTAATGTTAATTTAATAATATTAGATTGTCACTTAAAACTATATATAACAAACCATCTTAAAAACTATCATGTGCCATCACACAATCTCTTAAAAAACTAATAAATGAGGTTAAAATTATTATTGAAACATACAATACTGACGCATTAAAAACATCACATTATCTCTTAAAATATTAACAAAATGCGTTAAAACTGTAACTAAAAACTTTCAATGATGTCAACTTAAAACCATAACATAATCTTTTAAAAGTATAATGAAAAATGTATGTCTCGGCGGTTTTTAAGAAACTCGGTCGGCCGGTCAGACAGCCACTCAAAAACCGCAAAAAACCACAAAAAAACTTGACTTTCCTATTTTTTAGGAAAATCTCACCTTTTCCAAGACTTTGGCCCTATGTTTTTCAGAGATTGGAATACATTGTAGCTCCCAAAAAAAAATCATATGTTATGCCCGGAGCTTCCATGGAAACTTTGTATTCATATTTGTTTTGAAAATTTAATTTTACTTTTTAATTTTGTGGAATTAGGTTAGGGGGCTAAAGTTAATTTGAGAATTAATTTTATCTTCAATTTGGAAATTTAAGGTTAGGGTTTTTCAATTTGGAGGTATTTTTATGCCATTGTTGTTTGGGAGATAGTGAAGAAATTCATGATTTTGAACCAAAATGAACATGATCCCAATTTTAGGGATCAACGATGCAATTCAACCCAATAATAAATAATGAAAATAGGATGGAGTTGTAGAGAGAAATCATACCAGCTCGGTTGCATATGAATCAGCTGTGAAAAACCTATAAAACGTTGGGAATTTTGATTTCAACATGATAAGGATGAGAGAATTACCTGCATTGAAAAAAATGAGTTGTGATTTTAAAAGTAACTCGGCATACATTGAGAATAAATAAAAATGGCATACACCTTAATAATCAAATCTTAACAAATAAAGAGATTTGGCTTTAAGAAGAACAAGAAGAAAACGACGATTGGATTCTATGATAGTGATGATACAAATTACCCGTTTCAATAAGGATGGCAAGATTTATCACTTCAGCAACCTAACAAAGGCTGGGGTGAGGAGGATGACACAAGAGAAGGTTGCTCACGGCTGATTAATAACTTGACGCTGAGGTGGTGGGGAGATGGGCAAAAGTGAATAGTGGAGGCAATGGAGTTATGGTGGGTGAAATGAATTAGGTTTTTCACTTTGGGCTGCATTTTTATACTTTGCTCTAGGATTAGGGTTTTCTGTGGGTATAAAGTGTTAGTAACCGAAACAACGTTTTTTGAGTTCATAGCTGGGAAAGGTAGTTTTGTTTAAAATATTTTGGATCGAATCGAAGTAATCTAAAACTCTGCATATTTTAATTAGATCCGACCCGATCCAAAATCTGAAAATCTTAAACAACACTAATCCGAACACAACATATCTGACCGGTTCAAATCAGTTTTGCAGATTTTCGGATTCGGACTTTATGTGCACCCCTACATATACAAACTTCTTTCTTACACGGAGATATCATAAATGTGCATCGATTTCTTTCAGGCAATAGTTATAGCATATAAGGAGGTCGATTGTAATCTAAATCATAAAGAGAAATGGGTTTAAAGAAGAAGAAGAGAAAAACTATTGGAATCGATGATAATGGTGATAAAATTTACCAATTTCCAAACAAAGATGAATTGGGGATCTAATGGTAAATCTACATATATATACATGGAGAACAAATACATATACATTTGAAACCAAATGAACTTGATACAATTTTGAAAACAAATATGAAGAAATACCTTCTTCTTCACTTTCCTACGCTGGTGTTTGACTGATAAATCAGAAATGTGTATCATTTTCTTTCAGGCTAGGGTTATATCATGAAAGGAATATATTTCTATCGAGGTCATTAAGAGAAATGGGTTTTAAAGAGGGGAAAATCTGAAAAAGGTAGCATATGCTGTGACATTTTCAAAAAATACATTTGTTTATGACCGTCCGATTTTGGTATCTTTGAATGCACTATTGTCCAATTTACGTATCATGTGACACGTGGTGTCTTAATTACTCGACTCGTGTGACATTGCAAAATACATAAATACGTTGGACTTAAATGTAAATACGGTAATTTTTCGTTAATTTCAAATAGATCCTAATTTATGAAAAGATTACAAATTTACCCATGAAAATGTCTCCATTCAAAAAAATTTAAAAATAAAGAAAATTACGAAAAAAACATATCGCCATCAAATTATAAGCTTACAACTTCTTCCATGGTTGACTTTAATGGAAGCTCAATGGTGGAGATTCCATGACAGAGTAGTTTCCCGCCTGGAAGCTCCACCACGGAGCTTCCATTCTGGAACTGGAAGCTCCGGTGGAGTTACCATGGCAGTTTATGTAAAATAATGGAACAACCACTTGTATAGTCACGCAAAATAACTCTACTCCAATAAAACTTACACTAAGCAGTGTAATCAGCACACCTAAGAATACTTTTGCACGTTTAAATTTAAGTATAGTGAATATATTTCTGAAAATAAAAATAAGTGGCAGTATAAGTTCTGTTGGAGCACTAAACTTTTGACAGCAGGAGTAAAATGTCTACATGCACTGAGTTTTACCTTCTAGGCCGGAAGAGAAGATAATTGAGAAGTAATTAGGATTAATAGAAATTAGTCCTCCCATTACTTATAAGTCACAGGATAAGTATCCATTTTTATTGAAGTTTAATCCTCTAGTTAAAAGTCAATACACTTTCTTCCACCACTCCTCTGGCCTGCCCAACAATTCACTAGTCTACAATCTTTAAGAATCATAAATTCACCCTAGCCAAGTACAAATCAAAGAAAATAACCAGGAAATACACAATCAATGATCTACATCGTCGCAACAGCGAACAAAACGATCTAAAACCTTTGAAACAGAACATCAGGTCAACTAACTTCAATCAACCGAGAACTGAACACCATTCCACGGCTAGGACATGATTCTCACAGAAATGTGCTACCTGCACTCGCAGCAGGTATGCTATGACCATCCTTTGAAAGATTGGAACCTCGACTGGAAGACATGTTTCAACTACTAAACAATAAGCTCAAAAGAATAACTATAAATTTCCACGAATTATCACATGTTTCTAATGATGATGCGCATATAGCAGATATAGGGTCACGAATTATTAGTGACCCTGTAAAAACCTAGCTATTCGGCATCATGGCGCATTCAATGGAAGACATGACAAATATGGATTGAATAGCATCTGCAAATGCAACTGTTAATAGACATATCCAACTGATATGGTATATAAGGTTATGCTATTACACTCCGCCTGCTGCAAGCCTAGCTACAAATCCTTTCGTCTTTGCAGGATTTCACCTTCCATAGAATGAACAAGAATATGTTCATTATTTCACCAGAAGAGACAATCAACGAACCCAAGTTCCCCGCCCCAGCATTCTCAATGGCTATCCTGTACATTTACCCTTAACAGTAAAACATTTTTACTTGAATTCACAGAAAGCATGAGCTCTCTAGTTTTTTAAAATCATCCAAGAGCTCTTGACATAATGCATAGTTTTGTAAGATGATGTACTTATAAGAAAAGGCAGATATCCAGTTTTTCTCTAAAACAGAAAGAGGGTAAGCGACTATGAAAGAAAAAAGAACTGTAATTCTCCAGGGACATATATTAAGCCTAAAGCATATTAGCCGCCCTGATCTTTCCATATTCTGTGCCGCTATAAGTTATGAGAATTGAGAGAACACCGAAAGGGGGCGCAAGCCAGGGAGTGACCTCCAGAGCACAGCATGTACAAGTAATTGCTTCTATAAGTCGCCACCTCAGTTAACCTCTCACTGACTCGGGGTTGACCTGTCCACTGCTTCCACCATGAGTATTATTAAACCCAGCAACAGGCATGGATCGGTGAGCAAAATTTCTCAACACTTCCTTTTGATTCTCATCAGTATGTGGGAGACACGCACGGATTAGTTCAACCGGCATCTCCCTAGTTACAGCTCTTGCAGCCTCTGAGCCAATGATGTCTGTGTGTGTTTGGTTCCGAGCAATTATTGATTGCACTATGCTATCATATTTACATGCACAATACGTTGTCAGGAGATTAAAGAAGGAGCCGAATGAAGCCTGCCAAAGAGATGGATTAGGTACACTGAAGTTTCTGGCAGATTGAGGGTCTCGTAAGACGATGATTGCTCTTTCAAGAACAGACTTCAGGATAAGTGAGGCTCCATCTCCAGCGGCGCTCCCCACAGGACGGAGTGGTGGCTGTTCAGAGGAACAGACTACAGCAGCAAGGCAAGCACTGAGAGAGTTAAGGTCCATACCGCTGACACACATGCAGACTTTTTCGGCAAGATCATTTATGGTGTCGATGGCTTCTTGATCAGTAGGAAGACCACCGAACAAAAATCTCAAATGGCGGAAGATTGCCATGCAGACTATTCGTGAAAGCTCACTGCCATGTAAAAGAAGCTGAAGAAACCTTGACATGAGCTTCCGACCTTTAGGGAGAGAGATTATGCGCAAGAAAACTATATCATTCATGGGAGACATTTCAATAGCATTCATGCTGCTTCCAAAGGGGTCCACCAGCTGAAGAGAGGCTGCTAAGCCTTCTAACAGAATGTGGCGTTTCCCCCTAAGCTGACTTCCACCATCATGGGGTTGAGTGAACTGCAAGAGCCGGTCAATGTCATCCACTTCAAGAAGAAGTGATAGGGCATCCTCAATTGTTACTCTAGCTGCAAGCATAGGTTCCTGCTCCAAAGACTTATCTGATGATTTCTCATCTATGCCACCTTCTCCACAAGCAGATGGGGGAGGCTCAGGTGCAAGAAGAGGGCTAGGCCTGCGGATTGAAGAAAAGCTCACCCTTCCAAGAGCATCAATACGGAGATGTGGTTGTGAATCAGTGCTTTTACGAGACCGGGAAGATTTTTCCCTCGGGTGGGATGGGCAAAAACGATGTTTTGACCTTGTTTCAGCTGCTTTCTTTGCAAGACGGGCTTGATGGTAATAATCATCTACATATGGATCATTGCCATGGGTTGCAGCATGTTGCGTCTTAAGAATGCTCTCTATATCTTCAGCAGTCATGTACTTTGATCGGAACTGTAGCAAGCTGCTGTCGCTCCTATGGTTGCTGGCATCAGAGCTTTGATGAGATGATCGTGGGGCGAAATTTCTGCCTTTTTGTCCGGATTTCGATTTTGACTCTCTCTTACCAGGTAATCCATATTTATTCAAATGCGATGGTGATGGAAATGTATTATATATGTGAGACTGCATCCCTGACATATGGCCTAATGATGGCTGAACTGAGAACTTTAGTCTCTGCTGCTGCTGTGGGGATATCAACTGTGGTGGTAATAAGCTGTTGCGGTACTGATGCTGCATGATATCATTTACAAGGATAGAGTGATCCCCATGAAGAAGACCAGCATGGTTACTCCATTGGTTTTGCATATTAGGAGAGTTGAAGTACGGCATGTTTGTATTAGGTTGGAACCCATGACGCAAACCCGGCAAACGAAGAGTAGAATTAGATGACGGAGAGTTCAGCGCTGCAGAGAATTGTGCCTGGGGTGCACTGGAAAGACGAGACAGATTAAGATGACGTATATCCTTCGGTGAAGCTTGTGCAGAACCAGGTGGAGGGAAGGAAGTAAAGGACGACTTGGGCAGTATTAGGGGTTCACTTAAACAGTGTTGCAGCTGCTGTGACTGCTGCAGAGGGTATGAAGATGTTCTGCCCAGTGGCTTCTGTTCTTGGAGATATATTGGAGATTGATGAGGCAATGAGGACCATTGGTTATTTCCCTCATAATATTCCATTTCAGAGATAGGATGCTCATTCCAGTCGGGGATATCAGCATCATGTGCCCACTCTGCAGCTGATGAACCTGAAGTAGACTCAATAGTCAGAGATGTATCCGACAGCACAAAGATACATGAAGGAATGGAAAACAGAGTATTTCAAACTATTAGCACAAAACCTACAGATCCTGACAATTGCTCAAGTTTTCAACTCCAAACTTTGTTTGTTTGGCACATCCACATATTGGGTTTCATTCAAGGTGAATATAGACAGTAAAGGAGTCAAGGATTTCAGCTCATGCAGTAAGCATCCAACCACTAGGCACAGATCAATAAAAAGAAACATTCCATAACCAGTTCAGAAAATCAACGACTCATCATGCATTCCTCCAAATTCTTTCATTATAAAAAAGGCACTTCCACTTTAGGAACTACTTATCGAGTTATCGTGAAAGACATGGTAAATACAACTAGATGCTGACACCAGGCAAAAGGAAAGGAATACACCTGTAAATTTAAACACATAAAACAGGAAATCCACACACGATGCAGCCTTTTGCAAAATCATAAGAACTTACTTCCGCTTGAGAAAGTCCCAGATCCCCGGTCACCAATAACTCCATGATGTGCTGGCCCAGAAACAACTCTATTCAACTGTGAAAAGCAAAAGGGTGTAAATATGAGACATGGTAAAAGCTTGCAATGAGGTCTCGCAACTCATACCTTTTGCGAAATTAATAGAAAAGTTCAGACGTTTGAGAAGCCAAACACTGATATCTTTCTGGTAATAAAAAGTAGAATAACGAAAGAGTCTCTTTGTCAAGGAAATTTACGGCTAAACATAGTGTATAGATGGTTATGTTCATGTTGGCGAACTTTTTCTTTACCTTTTCCCGTGCCAACGTTGTAGATGGCCAATTTTCCAGGCCTTGCTTGAGATAAAGCTCTTATGTGTGCGTCTATCAGGTCAGTGTGACGTCAATGTAATCTCTTACACAAGTTCCATCAGAAGTGCTATAATCAGTTCCTCTAATCTGAAAGTGCATGGGAATCAAACACTTGATTACATTGTAATCTAGTCATGGTCTACATTCAGATATACAGAGCGAACCTGGTGACAGAAACTCAACAACGCCACTTATAATTCGCAGATGAATTCGTTCCTTATAACTTTGTCAAACATACATGTAGACAAATTTCAGACTTAAAGTGCGTTAGACCTGGTTTAGGTAAGGACTTCTGTTTCTCCTACTTATTGTTCTAATTCTTGCCCAGTTCAAGATGTAGTCAAGATCAGGATGTACCTGTAACCCTTGAATTATTCCTTTGGCTGCATCAAAGCACGCACCGGATATTCTACCTTGATCTCGTACTAACTCTGGTCGTGGAGCTTCTCCAACCTAATCATGCTACATCAACCTAGTTTCTACGATATTCTTTCATTCAAGTTAATTTCATGTTTAACGCATAGTACTTTTAGTGGACTCAAGAGAAATGAAATCTCATCTGGATTTGGAGCTTCAGAAAGTACTGACCTTAAGATCATTACAGCCAAGTCTGATGTCTTTGAGAGGTCTTTTATCTTATCTTCTGCCATTTTCTTGGCTTTTCCATAAGGATTAATCGTCAGCTGCGCTTTGAATACGATTCTATCAGACCTGCTGAATAAAACTAAAGAATCATAACATGCACATAAACTATGAAGTGGTCAGTCACTGAGGAGTGTACTCTGTAATCGGCATCTTGTCAGGCTCTCCGTAAGTAGCACAACTACTCGAGTATATCAAAGTATTTACGACATGTGCTGCCAATGCCTTCAAAACTCCCAATATGTTTGAAGTAATGTTATGATAATACCTGTGAGATTCAAGAACAGCGTAGATCAGAAAACAATGCATAACAGCGTCAAAAGCATCCTTGGAGAAAAATTTAATCTACCTATTATGATGGCTAAGGACTAGTTTATCGAAGAAGAAAATGTACTGAAGCATATCACGGCAAACCTGTTAAGGATACAGTTGTTGCAACTCCAAGATCACCGTATATGAACTGAAGCCGCCAGGATCAGAATAAAGTCCCTGGAGGACTTTCACGGCCCCCTTGTTCCCACGAGAAAGGTTATGCTATTAAAACCGTATCAAATATAACATACAGATAGATAATTTACGATGTATCTACTATAGTGAGAAGAAGAGAGAAAAGGAACGTGCCACAATAGTTACACGATATGAATGTCTGAGAAGGTGAAGAACGGCATGAGAACCTATATAGCCTGCACCTCCAGTCACTAAGACGTGTGTGACACCATCCTCATGCTGCGAGAACTATAGAACACAGATGAATGCCTATTTGTCAGTCGAAATACACTTCTGTGCTCTCAGATGAAATGACGAAGCTAGAAAATAATAACATAAAAGCGATGCAAGTTCCAAACAAAATTAAGTGGGAACAGAGATATGCTCCTTGGCAAGGTACTAACACCGGGTGATCCCTTGAGATCGCATACACAGAGGGCCCTGAGGCTAGCTAGCTGCCAGGAGATCTTTCTTTCCAGGTGCTGCTCCTCATCTGCTTCGCCTCCATGATACCCATTGCTTCTCAAGTTATGATATGTGAATCTTCTAGTGGTAAAGGCGACGTCAGGATGCAAGTTTCTTCAGGGAATCCACCCTCACTGCTTACTATAGAATGAAAATGAAATTTACACGGCATCAGCAATCATAATTCGCCTCCATTAACGTCCAATCAGTAGCCCAGTATCCATGTATCGTCTTAACGTAAAATTGAAGTGAGGGAAAAAAATACTTGATCAGGGATGAAAAATACGAAGCAAAACATTCTAAGCTGCTAACATCATGAAAATTAAGATCATACTGGTAAACTAATTTATCAGAAAGCAGTTTTGTCAAGCTGAAAACTAAGAAACTAAATTTAAAAAAAACGAAAAAAGAACAGTACTCAAATAGAATAATCTGGCCTGATGGCCTTAAACTTATCGTAATTTATCAGTTTCCAGGCAGTTATTTCACGAACAAAGTCTTTCTGTGATCACATACATCCGATTATAAAAAAGAGACAGATAGAAGAAAAGCAATCATCAATGATAAACTAAAGCTTGGTATGTTAGTGAGCAGCAGGTAACATGTTTTGCATCACTAAACATATATACCAGCTGCAAATCATTTCTCATCTAGGAAAACCGATAACCAAGAACACAACAACCATGCAATGTCATTTATACTGAATAATGGAAACACGAAGGAGAGGATGAATCTGGATTGACGGTATTGATAGGAAAACAAGAACGAATAAAAAACCGTACCAAGATAGATTTAGAAGAATATAAATGTGGAATTGCATGCAAATATAGAGGAAAGAAAGGCAGAATCAAATGATACTGAAGCATGTTGAATGGTAAAAGAAAAGTAAGATTATTATGTACAAGTATAGACAGCAAGTCAAATCATGTGATAATCAAGTAAAGAAAGGGTCAATCAAATGAGAAGAATGTGAATTCGGAAAAGGTAAAAGAAATTAGTGAAAGAAATATTCTTCAGACTTCAGATATTACAACAGGGATCTTAATTTCTTTAAAGAATTCAATTCCAGCGAATAAGCCGAAATGGTACATAACATTATATGATTTAAAAACACTTGCAAAAGGTAAAAATGAAATGCTTTAGGGTTGATCAGTTGCAAAGGAGAAGCCTCTTTTTTCTGCAACGGGCAATTCGGTTTATTCTATGCTACAGTAGTGCAGTATGATACAGTGAGTCTTATGCTACTTTAGATATTGTACACCGTGATTGTAATTTTTCAGGCAAAAGGTTTTCGAAAAACTGCCGGAAACATAATCTAATTCATATAAGAAGTCTACTGGTTTATGTGTATTTAGTACTCTACAAAATCTACAGATGGAGACTCGAGCCCTCGGCACATATATATTCTTTATGTTTGGCACGGTCTATATTAATTTGTGTGAGTGTTTCATTCTATATGTAGAAAAACATAATATTTAAAAACTTTATGTCTAATTTTAAATATACATTCATAATAATGGTTTTAAAATGTAACTTTCTATAATACTTAGAAAAGATCATGTTCTCTATGAATTTAATAAATTTTACATTTATTAATTTGGAGTTTAAAATAATTATTTATAATTTTTTAATTAATTATAATTCAACACGGAGTAAAGAAAAATCTGGAGTTTGCCCCACCCCAACATGAATTGTTCTTTACACATGCAGATTTTGTATATCGCCAAACATGTGCGCAAAAATAAATCCAGTACTACCAACATTTGGCATAATATCTTCAAGTTATATTAACGCACAAAATGAGCAAGAAAATATATACAATAGCGCATGTTGCAATTTTGATTACCAAATTAAAAGTGGTGCATGATCAAACACAAATAGTGTCTACTAATGCGCAAAAGAACAAATATATAAAAACAAACAAGTAGTTTAGTAAAAACATACCATATCATAGAGATGAAAATCTATTTGGTCTAAATTTAATACAAACATGTCAAAGAAACTGTTTATAGTACAAGGTGTTTATAGGTATTTAGAGAGAATACTTTCTTCTCCGATTTCTTACACTAATATCCAGTTGAGAGAAATGTCGATTTCTTTGAGACGAGGTTTATATCTTAAAAAAGGGATCGATTGTAATCTAGATCATGAAAGGCGCCCACTTATCCATAGTCCTGTCCATTTGAATGTTTAAAGACTTTATCTCTTATACTAGTAATTGAGCACCTCGCTCGGCGCGGTGCCAAGCACATTACTATTTTTTGTATTCTATGTATAATGAAGTTGGATCATCGAACCTTTAAGCTAGTGAAGTGCATGTTAGATGTGTTATGAGTACTATAACTTTTATTGTTTAGTATCCCTACATCCAGCATAACTTTTTTTTTGTAGAAGAAAATGATCTTTAAAAACTTTATGTCTAATTAAAAATAGCTTTATGTATAAATTAGCTAAAATGTTTAACGGGTGAATAATATACCTTTATAATAATAATGTTTTTAAAATGTACCTTTTCATAATACTTCAAAAAGATCGATGTTCTCTATGAATTTAACATATTTTATAATATAAATTAGGAGTTTAAAATAATTATTGATAATTTTTAAATTAATTATAATTCAAGACGGAGTAAATAAAAATCTGGACTTGGCCCCGCCCCAACCTGAATCATTTTGTAATACTCCCACCGCCCAGTTTCATCTTTCCGCATTCAATTTGGTCCGTCCCAACTTTATCTTCCCATTCCTTCAATGAAAAATCTCTCTCCTACTTTATACATTATCTCTACTACTTTATTCACTATTTATCCTACTGTATCACAATATGTCCTACTTTATTCAATTTTTTCTGAAATCTTGTGTGCGGCCGAGCGGGAAGATGAAACCAGGACGGAGGGAGTTTAGTAATACGCATGCATATTTTGTATATCGCAAAACACGTTTCCAAAAACAAATCCAAATCCAATACTACCAACAATTCGCATAATCTTCAAGTTGAGCAAGAAAATACATACAATAGCGCTTGATACAATTTTGATTACCAAGAGCGGTGCATGAAAATAAGATCAAACACAAATAGTGTCTATTTTAATTATAGTGTATCACAGAGGAGCCATTTTTGCCTGAGGAGATTGTTTGGCTTGTTCTCATGTGTAAGCCATGTAATACTGCAGATCATTACACATAATAGTTAGTGGTCCAAACTACAAACTCTTGTGATTCTATGTATGGAACTTAGTGGCAATCCTTTTATAAAAGTTCATTTGTCAATCATTTGATGGACTGGGAAACGTTTCCTCCTCCGTATGGCATGAAATAGTGCTGGTTGATACTTTAAATGTTGCATTATGTTACACACTCAAACGCACCGGGGTCGTAGGGAAGAAAAACCTCAGAATCTTATGTTGATGGATGATGATTATATCATGAATTGTGGGTTTTTAAAAAGTTAAGGATCCGGATTTGGTACTAAGTGTCAACAAAACACTAATGTTGTGAACTAGTGTTGTGACAACTCACAACACAACTGCAGCACCACTCAATATAAACTACACTAGACAACTTGGTAAAACAGTGAATTGAATAAAACAAATAAATTTCTAGCATATTATATCACTATAATCCACCGAATTTCAAGCCGAAATATCCAGTATTGTAATATAACGAATTTACAAAAAGGACATTAAATCTATTATGTCAATAACTTGAAGTCAACAAGCTAAGCAATTGAATCGAACTATCAATTCCAATGCAGTAACTACTAACTAACTTTGAATCACTCAAAAAGATCATTAGAATAGTTGCAAAACGTGAGAAACACGGGTACTCTTTTGTTGCTCTCAACACATGTAATCAACTCGAAGAACTTCTTGCTGTATATAAAGTCTCCACGATACTTCAGCCAAAAGAAGTTTATTTCAACCAAGATCGCATTCGATCACATCTTGGAATACTACCGGAAACTTAATCTAACGCAGAGAAGAAGTCTACTGGCCGGTTTATGTGTAGTATTTAGTACTCTACAAAATCTACAGATGGAGACTTATGCTCATGGATGCTGCAGTATCCTGCAAATGTTCAAAGGCATCGGGCCCTGGGTGCATATGTCAAATTTATGTTTTTTATTTTTTTTTACGTTTGACACCGTCAGTGTTTGTATTCATTTTATTTGTAGAAGAAAGTGATCTTTAAAAACTTTATGTCTAATTAAAAATAGCTTTATGTGTAAATTAACTAAAATGTTTGACGAGTGAATAATATACCTTCATAATAATAATGTTTTTAAAATGTACCTTTTCGTAATACTTAAAAAAGATCGATGTTCTCTATGAATTTAACATATTTTACAATATAAATTAGGAGTTTAAAATAATTATTGATGATTTTTAAATTAATTATAATTCAACACGGAGTAAATAAAAATCTGGACTTGGCCCCGCCCCAACATGAATTGTTCTGTAATACTCACTCCGTCATAGTTTCATCTTTCTGCATTCCATTTTGGTCCGTCACAATTTAATCTTTCTATTAGTTTATAAACAATCTATTCTATTTTATTCACTATTTTTATACTTTATTCACTATATTTTTTACTTTATCAATATATCTCTTTCTTTATTCAATTTTCTATTAAATCTTGTGCATGTACCCGTGAGAATATGAATTGGGATGGAAGAAGTATATTATGTAAGTATAATACATGTTTATTATACGCACGATATTTAATTTAGACATATGATTTTTTTACGTAAATATTTGACGTTGAATTGGTTTATACGAGATACCCCCTCACAAAAGTTTGTATACCGTGATGTCTATGTAAATTTAAATTTAAGACGTTTGGATTGTATTCTAGAGTAAACTAAAATAATGACACAGTAAAATTGATGTCATCTCCATTTTCAGTTTGATGCACTGTCATTTCCTCTGTTGGTGAGGTGATTCGATCAATCAAACGCAACAGAAGTAAAACGTCACAGTTGAGCTTTCACAGAATTCGAAATCTTCTTCCGAAAACGACACCGTATTTCTGAAGCAGGATGGGCCGCCGTCGGCCGTCAGCTAGCTTCGTCGATCGAATCCTGTTTCTGCTGCTCGCTATGTTCGCTACTATGGCTTCCTTTTACATTGCCTCGCGGTATTACCACTTCTCTCTTCTCAATCTACTTAACACGCACAAACTCACAATTGCTTGCTTGCTTGCTTGATGGATTTGGTTTGTGTAGATTATGGCAAGATGCAGAGAGTAGAGTTTTGCTTACTACCGAACTTGATTTGCGAACTGGACAGGTATATTTCCACAATTCACCATTACTTTTTGCCTTTACTTGTTACTACTACATTTTTCTTTATAGAGCTCATAATTTAGTCACATGGCTTATGAGAAAAAGAAGAAGAAGAAGAAGATCACGGTATTTTTAACTCTATTTGGGAGTTTTCGCTCTATTTGATAGTTGTAGTAGATTTGTATATGGTTTGTGCCTTTGTTACAACTTCATTTGTTTTTTTGCAGAGCTCAGCATTTACTAGGATGGCTAAAAAAGAAACGACGTCACATTTTTTTACTCTATTCGATTGTAGTAGTATATGATTGGGTAGCTTCCAATGCTATGTGGCAAGGTATATTTGTGGAATAGAGCATCATTTTATGCCTTTACTTGTTACTGCATCATGTTTGTTTTTCCAGAGCTCAGCATTTAGCAGATATGGCTGAAACGGATAAGATCACAGTGTTTTAAACACTATTTGATGATAGTAGTATTTGACTGGGTAGGTTTTATGCTAGATATGATTTACATGTTTGTATTGCATTGCTCTTGTGATTTAATAATACTGTATCTTATGGAAATGATATAATCGAGGAACTATCATATCTGTTTGAGGAAATTGATTGCATTTAAGAAAATGCTTTCTCACATTGGATCTGGAGTAATTTGTTTGGTTGATTATTTCGTGCTTTATAAAGAAAGAACATCACTCTATTTGGTGGTAGTATTATATGATTGCGTAGATTTTAATGATAACTAGAAAGCTATATTTGCGGAATAGAGTACTATTCGGGCCTTTACTTGTTACTACTTCATGTATATTTTTCCAGAGCTCAGCATTTACTAGATATGGCTAAAACAAAGAAGATCAAAGGGTTTTAATCTCTATTTGATGGTAGTGTTTGATGGTGGTGTCAGTACTAGCAGTAGTAGAACTAGTATATGATTGAGTAGGTTTTATGCTAGATTTCATTTATATGTGTATTGGACTTCTTTTGTAATATTATACTACATCTCGGTGCTATAAATCCCAGACTGCGGCACGTACCGGATTAGGGATGGCCGGGATACTGAAGTATTAGTATAACATAACTTACATAATGGATATACTATATAAAAGTCTGTATAAAGTTAAAATAAGCTTAAAGTGACATTATTAATAATAAGAAATCATATAATTATTTATAGAAAGTCATGTAGACAAGCAAAGCCAAGATATTGAGGGGAAATTGGCCATTTGCCACCAAAAATCACTGTCCCGGCACTATCCAGCGGGCTGGGAAAACCCGGTATCATCCGGGATGCTATGCAACTCGGGATAGATGTATCTGCTCTGATAGACGGTTGTACATTGTCATCTGTTTTAAGAAATTCATTGCATAAGAAGCTGTTTGCTGACATTGGGTCTGGAGTGATATGTTCGGTTGATTGTTTGTTATGGGAAGGTAGTACACTAGGACTATATCAAATTGACGGATTCTCGTTCTCTATGTCAGGAGAGGTCTTCTATTTCTGTTGATGACACGGTAAAAGTAGTTACGTGCAGGTAATGTTACATTGCAGTCTAAGCATATATGTGCATGGACATGTCCATGTACTGAGTTTTAGTAGTTAGTGCATTTACGTCCAACAAAACAAAATTGAAGTGGTAAGTAATCAATTGTTTGTCAGGGAGAAGGAAAATAAATTAGCTGCTCTGAATGTGGATCTGGAAAAGGCTAGGCAAGAAGGATATATGCCTAATCATCTACATGAGAATGATGGAACAAAGAAAAAGCTTTTGGCTGTCATAGGGATTCTCACAACTTATGGACGTAAAAAGCACAGAGATGCAATCCGCAAGGCCTGGATGCCTGCTGGTACGTAATGCTACCTGCTCAGGTGTGATCCTTCTTTGAGCAGGTTAAACAAAATAAAAGTCACCTGAGTAATGTCATAACATTAACATACTACTTCTGTATTTTACTATTGCTATCATTCCGAATACTATTATAGTAGTAACATTTAAAACTCAAAATATTTGAAGATAGTGTGGGTTTGTTTATTTTGTACTAGGTTTCATTCTCATTGTTATTCTTCTTAACAATAAATAAAGAATTCGAAGCATAGAAGTTACTTTCTTGACTGTTTTATAAGTGTATAATTTTGTTTGTTTCCATTAAAAGTAAGTGAACTTCATTAAACTTATGAAGGATTTTCATCCAAAACCGTGAAACTTTTTCATTGTTGTAACTCCATGACTTGAATTTTATTAAAACACTCAGATCACTTACCTTATAATATTTGAACATTGTTTAGAAATTAATCAAATTACCCAATTTTAAAAAAATGTTTTCCATGATTTAGTAGTGCAATATATTGATTTATTTCATTATTCAACCAAATTCGTGAAATTCATCTGAAGCCGAGCCCACCGGACCCAAAATACTCCAACATGCCCCCTCCCCCATGTAAATTATTCGATTGGCCCCTGGTAGTATGCTTTATCTATTCATTTTATAATCTTGAACTCTTGGTCTTGATATGTTTATGCTAAGAGTTGGTAATCCAGATGTAACTGATGCAGGGGCTGCACTCACTGAACTGGGGCAAGAAAAAGGAATCGTCGTGCGATTTGTAATAGGAAGAAGGTCTATATATTGGTGATTCAGATATAACAGAAGGGTTTCTTAAAGAGGCATGTTAACTGATTTTATGCATCAATGCAGTGTGAATAATGATGACAGCACAGACAGCGAGGCAGAGAGTGAAAACAGGCAGGCTAATGACTTCATCATTCTTGTATGGAAGTTCCAAAATTCTTTATTTGGGTTTAATACTCACAGTATTCACAAAAAAAAGATTGTGTTGATTATTAAAGTACGCCTATTCATCTGCCTGGATTTCTAGAAACTGATTGCCTGTTACTTTGTTGTTTTGCAGAGTGATCACGCGGAGTCCCCAGACGAGGGAGCAAAGAAGACAAAATTGTTCCTGAGCCATGCTGTGGAGCAGTGGGACGCTGAGTTCTATGCTAAGGTTAATGATGATGTTTATGTTAGTATTGGTATGTTATTCTCTAGATAGTAGATAGATTAGATACTGAAGGTTTTTGGTTATTTCTGCTTTTAGCATACTTTCTATGCAGCATGGGTGTTTTTATAACTTCATGATAAATATTGATGTTTACATTAACTTGCGTTTCATGATTATAATCTCAGCAACTGTGGAATTGATAAATTACTACTTCATCATAGTACTTAACCTAGAGCAACTCTTTGGGATGCTAGATAGCCTGACATTGCATATAAAACATTCATAGGAATGTGAAATGAATAATTAAGTATTGATCTTGCTAGATCTTCCATTAAATAAGTAGGGGCTACTGTTGCTGCTTGAAAACAAGTTAGACCTGCTTTCAGTTGCTTGCTTTTGTATGATTGTGGTTCCATCATCACATTTATTTGTGAAGTTAGGCATACATGAGGTTTACTCTATAATTTGAAATTGCTGTAACTTTGTTTCCATTCTTGTGTAGTAATACCTCCATCCCGTAATATGATTTCCATATTGAAAAAAGAACAAAATAAGTATATTAATTAAATAATGTGTGAAAGTCGGAAGTTGCGTATTGTTCAAATGAAGAAGGAAGAAATAATGAATTGATAGAGGGTTGGTAAAGTTGTAAATATGTGTACAAGGGTAATAGTTAGGTGTGGTGGATGGTCTATTTGCTAAAAATGGAAATCAGAATTTTTGTGGTGGACTACAAAATTTGAAAGTGGGAAGCTTTGACTAGGGCGGGGAGTAGTATATAATTACTTTTATTGCACCTCTGGGAACCATTGAGTTGAATATGTTTAATTGGAAATTTCAAATTCTATTTTTAGTAATAAAACTTTCTCCTTTATTTTACATCTAATATTGTAATTGTTCCTGCGGGTGACTGTCCCAGACTTTTTCCCTAATTCACCCAGGGTAACTGAGCCCTTTTGGATTGAAATAGTCTGTGACTGGAGTGTGTGTTATTGATTTTTTTGGTTGGATTGAGATTCATTACCATGTCAGTGTCTTTGTGTGAGAGACAGTTGTAGGGTGTAAATACTACCTCCTTCCAGAACAAGGTTCTCATTTTGCCATTTTTGGTATCCCGGACAAAGGTTCCCGTTTCCATTTTTGGCAAAGTCTTCCTTCTACTATAATATTAAAATATTCAAAAAGTAATCACAATAGTACTTCCACTCATTACAAATTAATTTATCCAACAAACTAACAATATTTTATTCCAATTAAGAGAGATGATGTTTTATAGGTATAATTAAGTGTGTATTGAGTTGAATTTGAGTAAACAGTAAATAAATGTTGAGTGAGACAGGATTGGATTCGTCTAAATGGGACCAAAATATCTGAGAATTGTCTGAGATGGCCCTCTCTAATTACATAACATGTAACTTAACAATACTAAGAAATTCTGATCTATGGTACTGAGCTGTTAGAGTTATTGATGAATCTCTAATTGTAACTTCGTGCTGTGCCAGATGCCCTCATGTCTGTGCTTGCAAGTCATTTGGACTTTCCTCGTGCTTACATTGGATGTATGAAGTCAGGAGAAGTTTTCTCTGAGCAGTGAGTTTATAAGATGCTTAAATTGAGTCAGTTTCTCTTTATTTTATTTTCGTAATTCGACTAATTTTCTCTGATTGAATGCAAGAGGTTTAGAAAGATATAACTTTCTTAACGATTATGTTTGTGCTGGGTGAGCAGGAAGCACAAATGGTATGAACCAGACTGGTGGAAATTTGGGGATGGGAAAACGTGAGGATACTCTCACATTTTCATTTCACTCCATCTTAAAAATTCTACTATAAATTGAGGATCCAACTTCTTGTTGTCTGTTAATTGTTCTGCTCAAGTACGTACCCAATTGACTAGTGTTATTACTATTGGCTATTGAACTGATGTTTCTTAAACACAGGTACTTTCAGCATGCTTCAGGTGAATTTTTTGCTATATCACGAGCATTAGCACAGTTCGTTTCAGCCAACAGGTATTTTCTTTTGCTATCGATACTTTTCTCAATCTATCATTGATTAGATGCACGGTCATTATGTGATATTATTTTGCTTGTTATTGTTCTTTCTGTATTTGCAGAATAGTCCTGCGTACTTATGCCCATGATGATGTCAGCGTTGGGTCATGGTTCATTGGGCTTGATGTGAAGCATATTGATGAAGGGAAGTTTTGCTGCTCATCCTGGTCATCAGGTTGCAATATCATCTCGTTCCTATTTTATTTTCCCTTAGAATATTACATGAGGCTATGTGTGGCAGATTTGGTCTGTTTTTCCTAACAAATTCATTTATAGTCCATCTAATGCTGTGATGGAATGAAATCCTAAATGCTGAGAAAAAATAGAATTGAACAGTTATAGTGCTGAGTTTACATGCTTTATTTCTAGTCAGTTGGTGTGTGAGCAAATTATTTACTGCAACTATTATTTTCCAAGAATTTTGGTGTCTAAATAAATGGCAACTGCATTTAACTGCAGGAGCCGTTTGCTCATCTGCTATACGGTGAAGTGGAAACGCTGCAAAGTTAACTCCGTTTTTGGGCATTATAGAGGCCGCTGTGCTGGCATATATATGCCAGTTATATCTTTCCTAATCTAGAATGTTATGAAGAAACCTCAAGATGTTATAGGCGAATGCCGAACTGACTCTTCTTGAAAAGGTTGCAGAGCTGAACTTCATATAAGGTAAATTGATGGCATTAAGGAACTGAAAGTATAAATATGGATATCTTACAATTCTTGTGTTATTGATCACTCGTAGTTTCATCCATATCATGTTGTATTGGTCGGATACTGGTATACTTTTTACAATATATAAATCACACAATGTTCTACTAATACAATTGTTTTCTCTCCCCCAGTGTATTTGAAGTTATATATAGACTAGTGTAATTATTTTTAATATTAGAGGTTTATATAAATGCAGCCTTTTTGAGAGATCATCTCTGATAATTCAATCATCATGTAGGTTTTATATTTGAAGTTATATATGAGATTTAGAGTTAAATATGGATTTGGTCTATGCCAGAGACGGTTTCTTGCAAAAATTTAAAAGTTGGTATTTTATAAGAACTAAGGATACACTTGATATTTATTGATGCTATTAACCAAAATATTTGTGTTGTCCATATTGGTATTTTTTCCATATATACATAACGTTACATTCCGTTAACGATAGAAACGTCTTATCTGATAACATTAATGATTTTTTTGAGAATATAGATTCGTTTCTAAGTTATGTAGAGATATATACTTTGTGGATTTATAGTTGATTTTGGAACTGAGAAAAAATTAAAGTTGACTACCAATTTGGTGGAACTTGAAGCATCTGTTTCAAACGTAAAATAAAAGAGAAAACATAAAATAACACTAGTAACTGAATCTGAGGTCAAGCTGTGTCTCTTAGTCTTGAAAAAATTTAACAGTACAGAAATTCCAATTCAGACAACCTGCGGATCATCCTAGGACTTGTGTGCCTCAACCAAAGTCAGCAAAATCATCAAATGCAGCATTATACCCAAGTCAGTGAAATCATCGTGTTGGCGAGACCTGACTCCTCGAATGTTGACTGGTGGTCGTAGTCCAAATTCTTGGGGGCTCCTGGAATAGAATGGGCCAGCCAAAATTGTTTTTCACCGTCTTCTTTCAGCTCGGAAAGACAGAATGACCACAGCAGTTGAATCGGATCACTGCGGAGGAAGTTCCTCTGAACTCTGCGACCATCAGGGAGATGGACTCCGCCCTGCAAAGCAGGCTTCTATCACCTTTGGGTTCTTCTGGCAAAGGCAAATAAGCAGGTCTCTTTACTTTCTGCTCCACATTGCTCTCATCAGTTTCCAAGTTTTCCTGCATAGAGGCAGCTTGAACTTGAGGAACTGTCGAACTTTTCTGCTCCACATTGCTCTCATCAGTTTCCATTCCATTGTTTTCTGCTTTGAGGCAGCTTGAACTTGAGGAACTGTCGAACGACTTTCTTTGGGCCATCGTTTATGAGATAAACTGGCATGATGGTCAGAGGGGGTGCCATCCATAAAGGGTAAAAGATCCTCCATCAAGGTTGTTGGTTCAACCATTCCACGCCAAAATCACATATTTTGACCTGTAATGGGATCAATGACAAGTATGGCAGGGAGAGAGTCTAATCTGTAATAGGTACAGACCTTTTTGCCCTCTTCTGTATGGTCATGTACCTGCCAGAAGAGGAAGTTGGTCTTGATAATTTGAGAAACAGCCTCATCCGCCCATGTGTCGCGGTTAAGCATGTGTGAGGCAAACTCCGTATCCGACTGGATGTTAACAAGGAGCCACTTGTTCTCCTTCCTTGCACTATCTTTTGAATTTTCAAATCTCCCACGAAAAATCAAGCCAGTTGGAGGCTGGTATAAAGATGCCAGACTATGCTCGGTTTGATCTTCGACATCATCATCATCAGAACCTATTTCTTCCGGTTCCGGTTCCCAGACAGCAGCACGATTATTATTCTGTATTGGTGGAGCGTATAGTGCAGGACCTGCAACATAAAAAAGTTCAATTGCTTCTTCAAAGATCCAGTTTGTAGCCTCAAGCAATTGCCTAGCTGTTTGTGGCGATTGGCCAACAGCAATATCAAGAAACAAAGACACCAACATCCGTTGATGATCTCCTTCCATTGTAGTTTACTGCTTCAAGATTTCTTGATGAATCGATGGAGAAGTAAATAACAATGAGTAATAGGTTTAATTTGTTAGATTTTTGCAGCGCAGCTATATATAGATTAATTATAGAGGGATATGTCATATATTTATAATTTCCTTAACTTTCGGACTCCTAATCCTTACAGAATTATGACACTTTCCTGTCCTGGTTTAGGAATCCTACAAGCATTAAGTTTGTTTTTTATATAGGAAAAAAAAATCTAAGCCAAATTTAATTAACGCGTACCAAACCGTCGTTTCGAACGGACTTGGGAATAAATTTGCGTGTGGTATGTGTTTTAGCTAGGTTAGGCAATTTGGCCCATATGGTTCATATCCGGACCGATTGTTACCAGATCTAGTCTGCAAGTGGGTGTGGATGTACTGGGCTTTGACCTGTATTATGGACCTGGGCCAAATTTTATGGCCCACAAAATTGTAATTCCACAAATTCCCAATCTTGACACGATATTGTTTAGGGGTTAATTGCCCTTTGGTACCAAATATTGTAAAATAATATCTAACATGAGTTAATATAATATTGTAACTCTCTGAGTCATGAGTTAATATAATGTTGTAACTCAACGAATCATGAGTTAATATAATTTGTTTCAAATAAAATTTTGAGAGGGATACCGGCCTGTAAGAACCCTTGTTTAGATCTGTTAAATCTATATATCCTAACCAAAGTTACTCATAAAGTCATTACCACCAAAAGTGATGATTACACAATTGTATTTTCCTTTTCCTTTCTCAGTTTTCTTTAATTTGTATTTTTTTTAAGAGAAAATAAATAAATTGGTAAGTAAATGATAAAATGTATGAGATATATTATAAAACCGAGTGTGAAAACATATGAAAGAAAAAAAGAGATTGATTAAAATTAAAATTTTCATTTAAACAATTCGAAGACTATAAATAGTCCCAGAAGCTTTTTAATTCTTCTCCAACCGATCATTAATCACGTATCTGGCTTTGTAACACCTATTACGCAAATATAGAACCTCTAGGTCATGGCGCATGCACGAAACTTGTTTAGTTGTTGGTTTGTCTAAGTCCTTATATAAAATAATTTTAAATGGTGAGTTAGAGCTACTTATAGAGGGGCTGGCATTCCAGATCCATTTATCGTCACAATTACATTTGAATCTTGCATCATACTATTTTGAAATTTTATTTTTAGTGTAGTTTGCGCAAGACATGTACACGTTTATACTTCCGCATTTTCACGATTTATATTCACGAAATTCATGACATGGATGATTATCGAGTTCTGCGTTGTTTCACGATTTAGTACGAATAAGATAGTTTTCTTTTTATTTTTTGAAAAGAATTTTACATAGTTCCTTAATAATTAAAATTGGCGTGATAGAGTATTTACTAAAACTAATCTTTATAAAGGTATTGGAAAAAGAATATGCCGGCCCGGCCGGGTGCCACAATGGCCCTACGTTTTGCTGCTTGACTAAACCAATTCAGTAAATTAATTAAAATGTGAGTCCAAAAACATCTCTCAATCTCAATTTCAGCGGTTTCAATTATTTTCGTGTCCTTTTCTCGAACAGATACAGCTAACCTGTCACTCATCTAAAATACAAACAAATCAACAAAAGTCATTTAATGAATAAGAATAAAACAAGATGACATATAGTAGTATTTATTTTGATTTGTGCACATTATCCAATAAGGAAAAGTATTGTAAAACAACTACATCAACTTCGATAAACATTGCATCAACTTGTAACATTTTGCTAACCCGATTGCTTTCATTTCGCATTTTACTATCACTACCTTTTTATGCATATGTAAATGATTTATGGATTACTTATAGTAATATCCAAAGTACAAGAAATTAAATGGGTATTTTCATCTAAAAAATTATTAATTTCAGTTCAGTTCAGATTAATTCAATTCAGTTTTGTTTTGTTTTTAGTTATTTTTTATGCTAGAATTCAGTTCAGTTTAGTTCTATTCAGTTCAGTTCAGTTCAGATGAGTTCAGTTCAGTTCTGTTCAAACGAAATGAACAGAGCCTTAGGCTAACAATATGAACCTTGAAATTCAATAATGAAAAGTACATAGTTAAAATATGCTTGTCCTGGGTTAATTTTATAATAGTTAATTTGTCACGATAAAACCAAAATACTTTGGGGCGATCAGCCATCTATCGTGAGATGGGCTCACGCCAAAACGAAACCTCAATTTTAGTCACACAACAGTTTGAAAGGTAATTCAAAGTGTCTAAAATACAAATACAATTCTAAAAACATTAAACTAGTTACAAATCTCAAAAAGTGCAAAGCTCTCACTTAACACCACTAGCTGTTCTAAACCGACTTGCCTTCACTAACAACCTCCACGAAACCAGAACCACTCAAACCACTAGAAAAAGAAAAAAAGTGTAAGGGTGAATCTCCTAACACTTTTACCGGATCAAACAGAGCAGTAAAACATACTTATATATATACAACATATCGGAACACATAGACAAAAAATAATTTCATGGAGTATTTGTAACAGAACAGTAGTAACAGAACGTTTAGCTCAACAAAGTCACACTATGACCATTAGTATAAGTTCGGTGGCACAGGGGTCGGCACAGAATAGAATATAACAAAAAGTTCCCCGCTAAAGGAACACAAACAAAAATAAGTACTTCAGAAGCCAGTAATCACATTTAAAGACAGTTCCAGAATTCATAGGTAAAACTGTGAGCTCAAAATATATTTAGGGAGAGCATAAAAATCCAAATAAAACTTTAAATAAATCAATTTAGGGAGACAAAAGGTTATGGAATGACATCTTTAGCTAACAAGTCTTATCATAATTGCATAAAGAAATTGGACATGATGACATGAGGCTAGGGCGTAAGATAGGGTGCAATCTGGAGTAAAATAAAAGAATGAGATCGAAGGGACTGATGGGAAATTTGCCTACAAAGAACAATTTGAGCGGCTCAGGACAATACAGAACGGAACTAGGTTTCTTTAGAGGTTTAAGATGATAAGTATTTTGAAATCCATATAGTGTAGCTCGGGCCTAATAATTTAAAAATAGTTTTAGAAAAATATTACTAAACCCGATCTACTATAAAATAAAATTAAAAATTTAATATCGACTTAAAATAAAAAGTACGAGTTCTAAAATAACTACTGCAAAATTTCTCGATTTATTAAAATGTGCATGGATGGAAGAACATGTGTTGGTTCCTAGAATCAACATACTAATTATAAAGCAGTTCAAGAGTAATTGTATCCAAAGTAAATGGTTGAATCTCGATAGATTAGTGGTGAAGGCGTTACATGAAAGGGACATGTCCGGTCGCGCATGAAATACTTCGATTGACAATTATGTGTGTGTGTGTTAGATATTCCAAGTTATTGTACTCAGTCGAATGATTTCTAGTTTAATTTACTCTGAAGTCTTATATCATCTACACCAATAAAACCTTTTAAAACCCTCTATTTATTTCCAGTAAAATCTTTAACATCAACATTTCTCTTTTCTTTTTTGAGCATGCCTGATACTTGATCTTCCAAACAATAACAAATACTATGTCACATTAATACAAAGTGAGTATGTCAAATACTCGGACTATATGGAATATTGTCTTTAATTAAATCATATTCAGGAAAAAATGATTTTAATAAGAATTTCATAGTATTTTCCATTACTTTTAAATTTAAATAATCGACTACACTTTACGTGTTGTAATTTTTTTAAACTCTTATATACAATATTATTGTGTATTAAAATATACAAAATACCAACATTGGAAACAAATTATCCTTGGAATCTACATGAAAATTGTCAAAATTACCTGTGCATGCAACTAAAAAATTAAAGCAAAAGTAAAACTAATCGGTAATTCTACTGGCTGTTGGAGTTAGTTTGAGAAATATACTTCTATTCTAAGAGTTTCTAGGTTATGGTATTACGTGGATTAAATTCGCGTTGAACAATTGATTTTGTTTGACAATTGGATTTCATTGACTTGAAACAATATCCGTTTTTAATTCACCTACTATTATTCACTACTTCATTAAATTTTAATCTCTACCTGCTTTTTTTCAATATCTTTATGTTTCCATTTATTATAACAAATTTAAATGAACTAAACAACCTTAAAAATCTACGCAAATAACTTCAAAAAATCTTAGACACATCATTTTATTTTACTCTTACATACCTTATATAGCAATTTTGGGGTCTAAATTTATGTCCAAACCCGATTGTAGTATTGGGCTGGGCAAAGCCTATTTGATCGGGTCCGCGCATTGCAGTCCAAATTTCAATCCTGCTTATTCCCTAAAAGTAAAAGAAATGCTCCTTTCGTCCCGGATAACTTCATACATTAGTGTTGTTGTTTAATTTTATGTGAAAAGTTAAATTGATGATAAAATTATTAAAAAGGTGGGAAAAATGTGATTTTAGTTGCAAAATATGTAATTTGTGTGTAAAGTTGATATTGTTTCTTATTTGTTCGTATAGAGCATTTTTTTTTTGTATTGTATAAAGTTGTGAGACAATTAAAAATTATAAATGCATGAAGTGGGGGCGGAGGGAGTAGTTTGAATGTGTAACCGGGGTAAGACACATCTAGTGACATTTGACCTGCCGGTTTAAATCAAAAGCTTTCAGCTCTCCTTCTTGCTTTCGTTTCCATTCCTGCCAAATCAGTTATTTCAACTTTCAATTTGTTGTTTCATTGGTTATATTTTTAGCTTTTGCCAAGTCATGTCATCACTCAGTCATCATTATAGACTTGAATTTGATACAACTATCTTTAATTTGATCACCCAATTTTGAGTCAATTCATGGATGGTAATAGTCTGTCCAAGGATCAATTCAAAAATCTGACCTTTCAAAATTGTTATAATTGTATTAAAACAACCACCTTTTAAAATACCTTTTCCTTGGCAGGCTAAGACACTTAATTCTTCTCTGCTTGTTGTATCCATAACACTACTACATGTTTGTGAAAAGTTCTCTGAGATATACGGTTTCTTGATTCTACTTTAGTTTCAGCGGTGACAAAGTTTTGGTAGTTAGAGTTAGTTGGGCATTCACAAGAACCTGGCTTTTTTCTTTTGTGTGTCACGGAAAAGAAGGAAAAATCTCTTAGGCGTCACTTCTTTCAAGAACTGGCCTTGCTACTATATAAACTGTTCGTGAAATTTGTTCGTAAATTCATGCGGGGGTTCTTGAAATGGATCATAGTTCTACTGGATATGTCAACAATAGGTCAGCTGTTGAGATCACCAAGGATAGGAATGGAGTTCCTCATGTGATTCTCACAAGTTCTCGCGGAGCATCAGGGCGGGTTAGATCATGTCTACATTATGTTATTTCTTCTTAGGAAGTTTATAGAGGATTGTCATGTTTAGAGGGAATCTGGAGGTTTGAATGTGAACAATTTTATATTTTCAATTCCTTTTCAGGTCAGCCTTCATGGAGGACAGGTTCTTTCATGGAAAACCGAACGTGGTGAAGAATTGTTATTTACTAGTACTAAGGTGTATTGCTGACTCTTTAATCGATCGAATGTTAACACTTCAGAGAATTTCTTTTCTTGTTTGCTCGTCCAACTTATCAACATAGATGATTGAATGATAGAAGGTTTGATTAAGCTGATTTAGAGATCAAGAAATAATTTCGTTTTTTATATTCGTTCAATTGCAGGCAGTTTTCAAGCCACCTGCAGCAGTCAGGGGAGGAATTCCTGTTTGTTTTCCACAGGTATCCTAGCAATCTGCATGTCATTCATTGGACGAGAATCCGTGAGGATTTTACGCTTACTTTTCGTAGCATCAAAACTGATGTATACTTGTCATTTGGTTAATTTCAAGTTTGGAAACCGTGGTTCTCTGGAGCAACATGGATTTGCAAGGAATCGATTGTGGGTCTTTGATGAAAGCCCTCCACCACTCAAGTCCTCTTATCCTAGTAGCGATGCGTTTATTGACTTACTACTGAAACCAACTGATGATGATCTAAAAATATGGCCCCATAGGTAAGTCTTGGGACTCTCCTGGTCATGGTTAGTTCATAAAGCAAATATGCTTATATGTTTATATTTTGGTTCTTCTCAAGTGTCGATTTCTGGTACTGTCCCACTAATATATTTCAGGTCTAATGAGTGCTAGGCTTGGCCTTTTGCTTGCTCCTGTCATTGTTTAAGAAAAATTTGTTGTTTTTCAGCTTTGAATTCCGTCTTAGGGTGCTTCTGACTGTTGATGGATGTCTCAACTTGATATCACGTATCAGGAATGTCAACTGCAAGCCCTTTAGTTTCTCATTTGCGTATCACACATACTTCGCTGTCTCAGATATCAGGTGAGTATACTCCTCAAAACATCAACATCTAATAGGAAACATGATCTTAGTAGATTCTAAATTTTTTGTCTATTGTATAGCGTAAAACCATCCAGATAAAAGTAGCTGAGACTTTTATTGTAATAACAGTGAAGTGAGAGTAGAGGGATTGGAGACTCTTGACTATCTTGACAACCTGTGCAACAAGGAACGTTTTACAGAACAAGGCGATGCTTTAACGTTTGAATCCGAGGTAATCTAATCTCTTCTTTCGGTCTTACCTTTTCTATTTCATCACTGTATATAATCTTTAACGATTACTATTTTATCATATACAGATTGATCGAGTTTATCTGAGTTCATCCGATGCAGTGGCTATATTTGATCATGAGAAAAAGAAAACTTTCGTGATCCGAAAGGAAGGACTTCCTGATGTTGGTAATGATATTAACATGTCAGATCGTTAAGCTTCCCTATGGAGTATAGTTATTGTGTTAAATTTAGAGAATGGTTCTTAATAGCTATACATCAAGTTATGGACAATATTTTGTTCAGCTGTGGGCTAATCCATTGTCCATATTGTCATAACAGTGGTTTGGAATCCATGGGAAAAGAAATCGAAAGCCATAGCAGATTTTGGAGACGAAGAGTACAAGCAGATGCTTTGTGTCAACGCAGCTGCTATAGAGAAACCAGTCACATTGAAGCCTGGGGAAGAATGGACTGGACGACTTGAGCTCTCTGTCGTGGAGTCCATATAACAATTTTGATTGATTTTGGTTGTCGAAGGGCTTAAGTTCTCGCAGG
>JAYMSR010000054.1:0-33468 GCA_036897825.1 Plantago rigida
CCGGAATGACTCGCTTGTTACAACCAATTGTATTTCAAATAAAGTAGAGACGAGCCCAATATTCAGCAGATAAAAACCAGAGGAGGTTAAGCACATCTAGTAATTCATACTATGAAAAGAAATGACCGTTAACAGATTGATACACGAAATAAGCATAAAAACAACGTAATATATTTGATGTAAAAAGGTACCCAATTGTGTATACATAGATCTAATTACTCGTATAAATACTCGTATAAAGATTAATAGTCAAATATCCCTTCCTACAAGAAAATACTTAGGAATTGATGACCTTGTTGGTATAAATTATAGAAACTCCCTCTTTCATAATTTCATAACTCAATATTGGAAAATACGTGTCCTTAGTTAGAAAAGTACACAGCTATTCGTTCCAAGATGGAAAATAGATAAAGGACTTCCGTTCTCGTAGTCGTTGCACACTAAGGAAACAGTAAGAAAGTACTTATGGTATGCAAAGTTCTTTGAAGAAATGAATGTAGAATAAAAGCATAGCACATTAAAAAAGGAAGAAGGAATTCTCAAATCAGTGTTACTAACACGTGAAAATTTAGTTCATTAGTTCATCGCAATTCCTGTCTGGGTGGGTAGATCCGTAAAGGTCTCCTATTTTTGTTTCCTTCTTGACCGGTCTTACTGAGGATTGTGTTGTTAACAAATATTGAGTAGGTTTCCCAAATACAATTGTCTCTTAAGTTCTTTTTTCTAAAAGCTTGTCCTAGCACTCTACTTACTATACTTATGGATTCTTTTTAATAAAAATAGAGTTGTTCCTCTGTTCTATGCACATGTTTACTCTTCTCTTGTTTTTTAGTTAGGTTAGTAATATGCATATCGTTAAACTTACTTAATAAGCAGTCATGCATGTAGGTATCTGTATCTCCCCTTATTTATAGCAAGTTGCAATTCAAAAAAAAAAAGGTGTATTCCATAAATGTTTCTGGGCAAAACCAATAAATTAGAAATAAGGAAGTAGAGGATAGGCGCCAAGAACGTAGAATGACAGTAGTAAGGTCGAGAGTAAGAAAAATGTTCTCTTTTGCTTGCTGAGGTATTGCTTTGGTTAATCCATGTAGGGAAGACTTGTACAAAATCACATCTATAATAAACTACTAGATCTGGGTCATACTTCCTTCTGGATATTCCAGATTTCTTTCCGCTCACCCGGGCGGAAAGTCAAATTTGTCACTTTTACGTCTCACTCCAAAATTTAGAAATGTAAGAGAGCTAAAAGCGGGGGGAAGGTAGAAGAGTTTTTAACCTAATACTAATTCAGCACAGCATCACAACAGTAAATCAATTTCATCATAAAAGAGTGTCGAAATGTTCCCAAAAATTGAGTCATAGAAGTATTTACTTGTTATGTTACTCGGAGGTGGCTGGTCTTAGATATCTTAGAGAAATGGAAGATTTATGTCAAACTCATTTTTTGATCTATTTTCGAGGTCCAGAAGTAAACTACAAGAAACTATACAATAATATTCTATAGAATATCTATAATACGCAGTAAATAACTCTCTACTATATTACTCTATTTATTCTATATTCTATAAAAGAAATGATTGATTCAATACTATCTTACATCAAATGTTGGTAACCACACTTCCTTCACGCGTTATTTGGTCGTTTTCTCGTTGGACATTATTATCTAATTATTATCTATATTAATCTATATTATTTGATCTATTCTATAAAGCGGTAAGTTAAGTAGTGAGCCCTTACCTAATTGAGTTATTAGATCTCTTTAAATAAGAAATAAGGGATTGAATTTGAAATAAGAAATAAGGGATTGAATTCTTATCTATCACAAAGGGTCTCCAAAAATACGAGTTCACAGCTATAAGGGAGATGGAATTTCGCGGGTTGGAAAAATTCTTCTTTATTATCCAATCTAGGTCTTAACATGACTCTATTTAGTCTCTCTGTTGAAAATGGAAAGTGCGCTACCCAGAATAAAACAATCCAAAACTCGGAGGCCTTTTAGATTCTATATTATTTAGTATTAGTTAATTATTTAGGGCTCTAACTTTCTACAATTATTTTATTAGTTAGTCGATTTATTCCCTATTCTCCGTACAAATTTAGTAGACACCTCGCTGTCTGTAACTTGCGCAAATAGATTTCCTTCATTTTTCGAAATAATAGTAGTCTTTCGCTTGTCCTAGAAATTACGTGTTTTTACCTAAATTGACCTATTATTGCAACTAATTCGACAATATGGCCTTCGTCTGGACTATACTAGTTGTTATTTTCTAGGTTCTCCAGAGTATTCGCTTTGATGACTATTTTTTATTATTGACATTGACAAGTTTCCTAAAACAAGTTTTTACAATACACGTTCTTTAAAAATGACTATTACATACAAGGTTTTCTACTCTTAGTTTAGATAACTTGGGAGTTTGTATAGAAAAGGATACTATCTATATCAGGTTTACAATTTGGTATTTGTGGTAGGGGAATAGTTATTCACGTTGGCCCTGCAGTTCTATTTTTCGTTTGGTAACTAATGCCTACCTCTCCCTCTCATCCTTTCATCTCCCTAGGTACTTATTTCCATAGCTCTGCGAGACCCCGTATATGATATGATTGTTAAGTGAAAATAAAGAAGAAAGATAGAATTTAGTAAAATGCTAGCTCGTATTTGAAAAAAGGGCTACTTAAAAATGCTTTAGATTAGATTGGAAGTTATTAATTAGACTTCTTTCTGGATAATTCTAAAGAACACAGATCTCGTAAGAAATAATAGGTAGAGGTAGAGACTTCCCTAATTCTAATAATCCAGAGCCTAAATAAAATAGGGGGAATGCCCACTTGCGCAGATTTGCCCCTGATTAGTTTAGTGCGATGGTGTTAGTAAACAACTACTTACAGGTTTACGGCTTTCTAACCGGAAAAATTCTCTCTATTTTCTTTCTACGTCTATGCTTATGTTATTGGTACTTCTAGCAAAAAAGACTTGTAACCAACCATTTCGTATTTCCTGAATAGTTGAAACAGCCAAATAAGGTCATACTGAGGGATCTCTATCTTTTCCGAAGTATTTAAGGCAGTCCTCAATTCCAGCCAGAAAAACAAGATTTTATTAGATTGACCAAGGTCTTTCACAAGTTTCTCTTTTTCGGTAGAGTCAAATTTGGTGTTGTCTGATCTTTACTATTGTAAATTCAAGGAGATATGAGCTCGACTTCCTCTTTTGACTCTATATTTCCTCTATGTTGTCTATATTAATCTATATGTTGTAAGTTTAGAATGTGAACTAAATAAAAAGAAGGTTGTATGGAACAATAAGGAGTTATCCAACCACGTGTGTTGCTTAGTAGCAAATAAACAGTATAGGTATAAAATAATTCTAAATTCATTACTAAATATATAGAGTCAATGTTCTTCCAGCTCTTCTGAAAAAGTCTATAGAATAGAATCTTTAAATTCTTCTTACTAGAATTCATTCTATAATTACAATTACAAAATTCCAAGAACACATGGGAACCGGTCAAATAAGAAAAAAAGTTCTCAGTTGGAAGGTCTTGAAAATCAAAAGTCAATAACACCGTTTCTGTAAGTAATAAGTCGTCGAGAAGTCATTTTTTAGACCTTACGCCATGCAATGGATAATAAGAAAGGGTGAGTTCCGTTCTAAAATTTAAGAACCTACAACAACAACAAAGTTATTTCCCTCGGCTTATTAAAAGAAAAACTTGTTCTATAATCTAAAAAATAGAAAAAGGTGACACGCTTATTTATGCAATGACCAGTCATATAAAATAGAATAGAGCAGGAGTTTCCTTGTTCTGAATGATAGTTGTGCATTCTTTTTTCTATATTCTAATTAGAAGCTATATACTATATAAGACAAGTCTCAATAAGACAAGTCTCAAAAACACTTCCAGGGAGAATAGTATATAATATATAGAAATAGATATCTAAATATATAAAACAAACAGCTCTGTAATAACTCAGAATAGAATAATAGAAGAATAATAGAATCTAATAGAGAATCTGTGAAAGTAGATTAAAGTCTTTCTCAAACATAAAACTAGAAAATAGATTATACAAATAATATCATTCTATAGTCTATCTAAAAAATTGAGAATATAGAAATACGAAAGAAATTTCTATTTAGTCCTAATCATTTTATGAGTCTCAACCTTTACTTTAAACCAATGTAGTTCTCTTTCGAAGACTTTGTACTTTTTGTACTTCGGGAGGGAAAATAATTCTTTCTATTTATACGATAGCATATGTTCAACAAATTAAAGCTACGACTAATCACAATTTTCTTTATTGGCGTGGGTAGATCTTTATTTAGAATTCAATCCGAGGAAATGACTTACTTGGAAATTCAAAACTATTTATTCTGGTGCGGTTTACATTATTACATAGTAATTCCATCTAATATTACTACTAAGCTAAGAATAAAAGAATAACGTTTGAAGATTTCGATCGAGGTTAAGGTTCTTTGTTTTTCATGTTTCTAAAGCTCTCTTGGATAAATAGAATTGTAACTCCTTTCTTCAAAAGAGATAGAATAAGGGCTAATTCCTTTCTTTATCCCAACTATTCTACCCCAAATTAGATTTATGTAAATATGCGCAATGACGTTCCACACAAGACGAGTAAGTAATTACTAAAAATATTCCATTCGTTGACTCACTAACCAAAATGCACTAATTTGTTCTGAAGTTCCTTACTTTTACCAAATACAACATATAACAGATGGCTTAAAGAAGTAGGAATCCAGGGTCAATCTTTCTTTTATGTCGTCAACACGATTATCACGGAGAAAAAAGACATGAAGCCCTGTAGGTATACTGTGAGTGAGGAATGAATCTTCGGTTGTTTTTGTTATAGAAACTCATTTTTTGACCTTGTTTTGTGCTAATACGCGAAAAAGAAAAGTTCTCCTATTTTATTATACAACACTTGCTGCGTGACTTAATAATGTGAAAAGTGTGAAATTCACAGAGATTCTTTTTGTTATGACCATATTTGCGTGTTAATGAATCTTCTAAGACCTAGAATAGAAAGAAAAAGAGAATTAACAAACCTACTATGTTATCAGAATATTAATTAGAAGTGTTTGTGAGTTCTATTCTGTTAGTATTTTGCAAGAAAGAAGGAATTAGTTATTTCTCTGCAACAAAGCCATTTTATTCACCAAACCAAAGTAGATATCAACTATTTTCTTATTTTTTATTGGATCGGTCAAAAAGAAGCTTCTCTTAACTAATAAGCGGTTTATCCTAATCACTTCCATTCTCTACGAAGTTATCTGCGGCACAGTTCAAGGCTGCTTCTTGCTTCTCTAATTACACTTTTGACCCCGCCTTAGTCCAATGTCTTATTTATATGCAATTCAAATTTCTGCTATGAATCTTTGTTTTTGTTGGCCTAGTATTAATAACAATGAAATACAACTATTATTCTGGATTTCGCTACTCGACGGGCGAAAGGAAACACATCTTTGACTTTCTTTTTCTTTATTTCTTTTAGATTATTTAGTAAAGTATTATTTGATTAGAAAGAGCAGTACTATATAGAAGCTGCTACATAACGAATAAAGTATAGGAAGTTTTTCATTGTGATTTTGAAGCCGGTATTTAATCAAAAAATGTATAGGTAGTCAATCTTTATTAACTCTTCTAATGAAATAATGAAAGTGTACTAGGTTAAACAATTCTATTATTCCTGTATTCAAAGCTAACTGCTCAGTAGTTTTATAGTTCATTGTGTCTAGTATTTTCTTTTAGAAGGGAATCCTTTCGCGGGAAGTACTACATCAGAACTAAGATTTGATGTTTATGCTTTGTTTTTAGATGAATTAATAATTAATAAAGAGTTGAAGATTATTTATTAGTTTAATGATTTAATCCAAGATCAAGGATTTAGCTTTATCAACAACTTTAGGAAGAAATAGAAAAGTTGTACAACTAAGAGTTAAAGTAAGAAGAATCCACTAAGGAGTATATTAGATCGTACTGTCAGATAAGGAGTTGTGTCATTTACGTAGAGAATTAGAGAACATACAACATACAGGATCCTTTGGCTTTTGCCAGCTTGGTCTTCCTCTCTAAAAAATTCTTTCTTCGAGCCTGTCTGTTTCTAGTACATTCAATTATAGGATGCCTCTCTCTTTGAATCGATTTGTAAAGTATCTTTCTAACTGTACAATGTCCATGCTGCCTACCGAAAATGAAGAATTGATAAACAAACAAGAGTATAGACAAATTCTTCAATTATTACTTACCTACAATTTTCCTTATTAATAAGCCAACAATTGGCTAGTATTATCTCGCGTTCTATTTAATATTCTATTCTTTCTTATCTTCAACTAGAATCCAAAGTCAAAATAATCCAAAGTCAAAAAGCCTACCAAAACGTTGCACCAATCAAAAATCATGTTGTACTTGAAAATAAATAAATAAACTAAGGCAGAATCTAAGGTGTGAAGTAAGCAAAATAATAATAATAAAAGCATATAACGTATAATTCAGATTTGTATTTCCAATGTTAGTAGTTGAACTAAGAAAATCATAGTTTTTTTCTAAATCTCCCGAAATACTTAGTACATACATAGTCTAGTTAGATAGAAAGGCTTGGATATTCACTTCTTTCAGAACAACTTAGAAGATCAGTTGCATTCATTCTCAAACACCAGAGAATTTAAGTCCAAGGAAGCCCAGTTACTCTAGAATTTTCCTTATAGATAGCATATTGTATGTACAAGATCTGTCAATAAATAATTAATGTTGAGTCGTGGCAGAAGTTATTCGTTGTCCAAGAATTATAGGTCTTTCTTTACTTTGACGCATCCTTTTTCATATCACTTAATTAAGTAAGAGAGATCTTTTTAGGAAGAATCTAATAGTCCAATAAGAAATAATGCTAAGATAATTATTACTTACTATCAGCCGTGGTTTGTTTCAGCCGTAGTCGTGGGTAAATCAAAGAATGAAATAAAGTCCACTAGTAAGTAGAATATAGAAAGAAAGGAATATAGTAATAATTCATTTAGGTCGTCAACAATCAGATCAGAAGCGCTTGTATATTTTTCTTCTAGCTTTAAGAAATTGACTTTAGTTTTAGATAACTGCAACTAAAGAGAAATTGTTAACCCAAAAAAGAAAGGGAGAGATGGACACTCCAAACACAGACACCTACTCTATTTTCTTTTTGATACTGTTTACTGTTTGATGTTGGGTATATTGTAGTAATTAACAGGCATAGGCAGGCGTCGAACTCTCAAAGAAGGTGGTCGAGGTGATCCAACAAGTACAGGGGAGATAACGGCAAGCAAACGACATTAATCAAGAAATGGTAGATTGGTAAGGTAGCGAAGTCCAAAGATTTTGTACTATAAAAAGCAGGATAAAGAAATCGTACAAAGAGGTGAGGCTTGTACTTTATTTTCCATTTCGGAGACTCTGTAAGTCAAAGTATAAAAAGGATTCTAATTTAAGGAACTTTTATGTGTTTGAGAGAAAGGGTTTCTGCTGCAAGAATATTTCTTATTTGAAGAAAGAAAATATAGAAAAACTATATAGTAGGAAATGGATTTCTTCCTTGTGCCGTCTATCGGGTTACGCAAACTAAGGACAAAAAATCACACAGTTGTTTTCTGAAATCTAATCAGGTAGGAATGCTTTTTTAAAGGCAAGCAATAAAACGAGTAACTGGGCTGGTATTTTTCTGACTCAAAGATTTTTTCATAATGGTTAATGGTATCGGAGGAGTATTGGTATGTTTTTCCAGCTAGAGTTATCGAGGGAAGTCTTGAAAGTCTTTTTGGTGTATACTGTATACATAGATATTACAAGAAACCAAGGAGTTGTGTACATGTACGGGAGATTAATTCGAGATAAAGGAAACACGTTAACGTTTGTTTTCCAATCTTTAGATTCTATATTAGAATTCGTTTTATCTAAAACAGCTAATACAACTGATGATGATGAGTATGAATTCTCCGTAGACGGTGTTTACTTTTCCAGGAATTGCTAATTAAGAAACTAGATTTCTTTCTTCTAAGTGAGTTAATGTGGGTCTTTTATTCCGAATGATACCAGCCTAAGAGACTCAACTCAACTCTCTCCCCCCCTTTTTTTCCGTAATTCTTCGAAATGGATTTTTCTTAATCCTATAATAATACTATATTAATAATAATAAGACACGTGGCGAAATCCAGCAGAACATATTACATTGCAGTGAATAACAAATTGATTTCTGTCTAACTTTTCTCTCCCAAAGCTATTTATTGTTAGGTTTGTTACTTTTGTTAGAAAGAATTTCTGTTGGTATTTGTTAACCGTTTAGGCTGTGCATAGGTTTGCGTGGGAATTTTTTTAGCATTGGTAGATGTTTCTGCTGGAATATCTATCTAAAAAGAGGGAAGAAGGTGTATTTAAAAAGACTTTATAGCACCAACAACTCAAGAAACTAAAGTAAGTAAGAAGAATCTAAGTTATTTTATTTCCATTCTGTTTTGACTTTATTGCTTGCTGCATTCTTAGGGCTTCTGTTGTTATGCTGCTTTCGGTCTAAGTATTTGGTATACAGGTTATCCTATATAGTTGAAGCCTTGCATCTTTACCAGATCAAAAAAAAAAGAATATGAAGGCATTGTCAGTCGGTATTTCATACACATTTTTTTGAGTCCTTCTGCCTCTTCATTCTGTATGTATTTGTGCTAAGTGTACGCCCAACCTTTCGTAATATAGCAGGCATAATACATCTATCTATAGTCCTTTTTCTTTCATTATTTCTCTTAGGGAGGACTAATCTAGTAATCTTCTTCGCTGTGATATCTCCAAAAGCTTTTGTTGTACTGTATTGAATAACCCATGATCTAAGGTGTAATGTAATGTAAGGGGTTTTATTTAGTTGTTTTATAATGTAACTAGAAAGCCAGGTTAAGATACGCTTTCCTAATAAGATCTTCTATATAGATGAAGTATGAAGTAAATAGAATAGATAGAAAAATAGAAGAGTTGGCATAACTGAAGGGATTTCCGGATTCTCAGAATCAAACATAATTGGAAGATAGCAGTAACTTGTGCCAAAATTTTCATAATGCTCTATACTAATTCTATACTAATAATGAAATAGAATTGAGTTCTATTTATTGTAGTCAGTAATACATCCCACGAATATCGGATACAACAATGAAATTATTTAATAGAACTTAGAGCTTAGAGAGTGCCGTCTTGCTTTTCTATCTTGAACCTATTCTAAGGATTTTCCTTTTGAACTTCGATGAAATACGACAAAAAAAAGTGTTGAGATAAGATTTACGTATCTTCATAATAAACCTGTCCATTTCTTCTTTCCAAGTCTCCTAGAATTTATTTGATCGTCTTAAGCCAGTATTTCGTCTTCCTTTGGTTACTAGTTTATTTTGTTAGGTTTACACAAGCATGTTGAACACCCGACACTATATTCTATTTTATACCAAATTTTATACCAACCAAACAGAAATGCATAGATAATGTAATGAACTTTGGAAAAAAATGTCTAGCTGTGCAGTATCATATAAATAAAGGTTGTATTTCTAAGGAAGGAACGAGTACTTACGATTCTTTCTGATGAATTATGAGTTTACTACTAAATATGTAGCATATATGGCAATTCGCAAGACTAATAACCTATATTTACACTTTTTGATTTATGAAATAAGAAATCAAAACTAGGATAAATAAAAACATTGCTGACTTTTGTGCCTCTACGATTTGACTTTAAGATCAAAAAAAATAATAGATAGATATTAATTCTAGAATAAGAATAGAGCTACTTTCCGTCGTCTACTAACTTAACCTCGTATGAAATGAATTCTACGTACAGTACAATACATGCACAAACAAAAGGTAATGAGGGTGCTAAATAAATCCAACAACGGATATAAGGAAATGAAATATTCTACGCAGAAATCTAATGATGAATCAAAATCAGATATTGGTCAATGATTGTAGTTTCTTCTATATTAGATCTTTGTGTCTAATTAGGGACTTATTCTTGTGTATTGTGTGTCAGAGAGAGAACAAGAAGCGTCTAATTCCATTTATGTTTAACTACCTACGACTATGCTGGGCTCTGCGCAGTATAATAAAAGAAATAAAACCTAAGGCAAGAAACTAAAATGACATAAACGCTCTCTGTAAGACGAGGAAAATAGAAAATAGGTGGAATCAAGTAATCCCAAAACCCTTGTAAACTAAACAATGTGGAAAAAGCGATCTATTCCATATATATTTGATCTGCTTCTGTACTCCAAAAAGACTCTACGTTGCAAGTTTCACAAGTAAAACATTTCATTATTTCTCTAAATATCTTTGCTGTCCCATCGCATAAAAGAGAAAAAGAGTATGCACTTCTTCATTTTTATATGTCAAATCTAAGAAAAAAGCTATAGTAAAGATCCGACTCCATCCTGTCAACCACATTAACAACCAATCTCAGCGGGTACTTAGAGAAAAATCGCAGAAATAGGACGAGGATCTCCACTAAGATAATGAAATAATTAGAATACGAATATTTTTGATTAGTCAAAGGCATTATTGCCATTTTTCTATTTTTTTCATTTCTGGGAAGGTTCTTTTATCAGATGAAAGAGATCTGTGAAATAATGTTTTCGGTAATAGGAAGAAAAGTCGACAGAAGGGCGCAGCCAGCCAATAAAAAGATGCTTTAGAGGAAAGCCTTTGAATTAGTTTCCAGCCTAGAATTTGAAATTTTGAAATACCAGAAGTGGATTTAGCCCGAGTGTTTCATTATCTGTTACTAATACTAAAGAGAAAGAGTGCCTTTGTGCAATAGAACAACATTATGAATTTCTTTGGACTCTACTTTCTTGTTATTATCTATCCAAATATGACATACTTTCTTTACCTGGATTACAAAAGTTTACTACCTTAGAAATAGATACTGCCTTTTTCGAGTAAAGCTATGAGTTGAATATATTCTTCTTTCTATTTTCTATGCCTTGGCGTAAATACAAACAAAAATGTACTAGAATTTCAAGCCGGAGAAGAGCGGGATGCCTTAATAGCACATTAATATCATCTTAACTTTTCATTTGAAAAGAAAATTTCAAAGAAATTGTACAGTAGCAGGTTTTCCTCTAACCGATAATCGACTAATCTAATAACTCCTTGTACTGGCTATGTAGTAGAAGTAGAATGTTGAATAAATCAGGCTTTTTCATTTCTCACTTGTTTGACAGGTCTTTCTTTTCCATTCCATAGAGATAAGCCCATAAATATGTTTTACTACAATTAGATACAAAATTATTAGACTAGGGTCATCTCCAACAGGAGCCCGTTCTCACGAAGATAAAATAGAGTGACTAAGAAAGGACTTCAACCAAAAGTTTGACTAGGAGCTATATTATTAACATTATGAACTTTTCACTTCTGCCCGAACGAAGCTATCATACAACATAATACAACTAGACTTTATTATTTTATTTACGTTTGCTTCTTTCTCTTATTTTTCCGCGTCAATGTTTTTTTTGTTGTTATTGTACACTAACCCGGAGCAGGCAGCTTCCCGCATAAATGTCTCTGTAATTTGTGCCATTAATAAATATACGTTTCGAGATCTTCTATTTAGATAGCAAGGCAAGGAGAGGGCTAAACAATTATGGTAATCCTTTGCTAGTTATGAGTCGACATCAATCGAAATAGAAAAGCCCGAACCTAAATAAAGTAGACAAAGGCAGGAAAGGAAGAGGACGGCTAGCAGGCACAAAAAACAAATACATGGAGTATTTTGGATTGAGAAACTATAAAGGAAACTGCAGCAAGAGCAAGAATTTACACTACTACCAGCTTATTACTTCAAATGAAATACGAAACAATATCATCTTTTATCTGTAAATAATTCACTGTCTTACAATATTTCACACGACAGAGGTTGTAGAATGAGATAATAATTGAAGTCTAAAAGCCGAGATGACTAAATTGACACAACCCTAACAAATATTGGGTCCAAAAGACTTGTACTCTCCACTTCTCAAAAAAGAGGACAACTGTTTAGAGTTTTTTTTATAGTTATTATCTCAGATAAAGAGAATTCGTCTAGGCTGTTTATCAATCACTTACCCAACAAAAATGAATTAGGCAAAATAAACTACAGATTTACAAGACAGTACTATTTCTTATTTCTAGAAGGGTTTTAGAATCGCTTAGAAAATACTTTGCAAGGAGTAGACCCAAGCCGAAGAGTATAAGATACGAAATATCGTTTTCTGCGAATAACCCCGTATAATTGCCAAACAGAAACATAGAATAGAATCTAATAAGCGAACACCTGCTTAACCACCTAGTAGGATGGCTTCATTTAATAATAAGCAAGAAAACTGGTAAGATTGATTGATTTACCGAAAAAGGAGAAATAGTTCAAAAAGACCCATAAGGAGATACTTAATTACCACCTATTATACTACAAATTAGACTAAATGAATAACCCCCCAAAATCCTCTATTTCATTCTTCAACTATTTATTGTTCTCTTATTATTAATATTGAATGCTCCTTTCATTTTCTTTGGTGGCCTAGCCCTCTTCTTTTAGATTGAAAAATATTTCCTAAACTAAGGAGAACAGCGTCCTGTAAGTAATACTGTTTTCTTTCATAAATCGATGATAATGAATTTCTTTCGTAGGTATTACAAAAAAAATGTTTTCTATTAGAAGTTACAACAAATTGTTGGAATTGCTACCGGTGTATACCCAAAGTTGGTACATGTTGATGTATAAAATGCTTGAGAAAAAAGGATCCAGGAACTTCGGTTACACAAAAAGGAAGACACTACAGGCATATTTAGTACTTTTTTTAGTTTACACTTATTCAGCGAGCAAGGAGTAAGAGAACAACAATAACAATCATAGAAAGGACTTATTTATGTGCCCTCTGAGTTGCATTTTTGATTTGTAATTCAAGCTTATGTCTCCTATTTCCTATTTAAGGGTTTCTTAGTTTCGTTCATAAGTGCTACTTCTTATTTTGCCTCTTCTACGTGAGACTGCATAGTCAAATATCATATTAGATTCCTCCTTTATCTTTATGGATTCCTTTATGACCTCATTTGTTAACTCTGTTTCTTCTTTTCTCCCTCCTTACTTACTTACTCCTATAAATAAATTGGAATTTCCGGCAAATCGCGATGCAGCAAATATGGAAAAGGTGATAATTAAAGTGACTAAGAACTAGAGATATTTCAGGATCGAGACTGCCCTCTTTTTTTTGTACCTATTAGTAAAGTGTTGTTATGATCGTCGATAATTCTCTAATAGAGCAGTGTCTGTATTTGCATTTCCGACAGAATTTAATAATCTAGTGTAATGGATCTTTACTTTTTAATGTCCGGTCTTGGAACTACTATTTTTTTACTGTAGCTTCTTAGCTCCCAGAATCTTCTACTTTGACTTTGCTTTCAATTTACTTACTTACTCTTGTCTTGTTGCGAATTCCTTACATTCTCTTATGGACAAGGTATTCAAAGTCTGCAGGATTTCCTGTTTCTTATTTTAGAGTTTCTTTTCTAGTAGACTTTCGGACTATACTTCTTTTGTAAATTTAAGGATCTGCGTGTTGTTAGAGATGTTTCCTTTTCGCTTTAGTTTTATATTAGTTTGTTTATTCCTAAGCGGATATTAGGAGGTCGTCCTTCCTTGGCAAACTGAGTAGTTCGCTCTGTTGTAAAAGAAAATTCGATATTCTACCTGATTACCTGATTTACCAGCCTTTTTTGATTATTAGTGAACAAGATTGGGCAGCATTTGATTGACACGTATTGGGTTATTTTTAGAATGACTTTAGAAAACTTTCTATTAAGAAAGAATAAAAAAATAAGAAGGTGTTGCCTTTCCAAGTAGTTCCTAGATTCAACTCTAGATGTGATGAGATATGAAATATATGAAATAAGTCAATTTTAGACTTCGATTGCCGCCTTTCGGGATTAAATCGTAATAGTCCAGTAACCAGTAATGTATGTAAGAATTTTTTATATACGGTTTGATCTACTCGCTTTCTCCTCTTTTTATTTTGCTCCATGGTCCTGCTTGCCCGAGAAATTCTATGAAAAAGACTACTACTACTGATCAGATTGGGATTTTTGGATCAAGGCAACTGAGACATCGAGAAGTGTTTCTACCCCGAAATCTGTACTATTTACTTGTTATATTATCCTTACTTATTCTATTGTATCCTGTACGATATCAAACTTCTGCCATATGTATGTATGTATGTATACTTAATTATGTACTTATTATGCTAGATACTTTCCTGTATCAATTTGTTTTTTAGAATGACTACTTTATCGATCCGAATTCCCATAATCTTTGGAAATGTAATCAAGAGCGGAGTCAATCATGAAGAAAGACATCGTCCTACTTGTAATATCACTTTGTCGTGGGATGAACAACGATCAGTTTGGTTTCCAGCCTCCTTACCTTATTTCGAGGTAGAGATGTATTCTTATTTTTTGACAGAAACCGGGGTCTTTAGGATCTTCTAGTGAATTTGTGTTTCTATAGTTTGCTCGATGAAACTCAAAACTCTCTTTACGATTATTACTATTATACCATCGTCATATCTTTAGAGTACCACTTTCGCTATACACCACCAAACAACTAAAACTTAAGAATTTTCTAATCGTGTTTCTAACTCCTCCCCGCGTTGCACAAATGAAACTTACATAATAGAGTTCTCTAACCACCTAGTAATCTACAAAAAATGATGATCGATCATCCCTCAATCAACTAGGTATAAGACCGGATAACTTATGTTTCCCTCAATTCGTTTCTAGACTAGGACTTGGTTGAGATTTGTATTAGCTTTTTTCTACTATATTGTTGTGTCGGGTGGTGTATATTTGCAACATATTAGAATAGAAGTTGTTAGTTGTAGATTTTGATTTCTTCCATAAATAGCAAGCACACACAGCATAAATTCTATTTATTTCTTAGAAATCAGTAGAAATATAGGCCAAACAATATCAATGATTTAAGGATCCTTTGTCTTTGCAAAAACTCTTGATAGAAGGTAGTCATTATGCCCACTCACTTACAAATCTACTTTTTTTTGTATAGTTAACTGTATCAAATATGAAACCCAAATATGTATGAAGCATCAAATCCTAAATTTAGATATCATCCTGGCAGAAAGAGAAAGAAAGGTTCTAGAAGCGTAAACCGATATGCACGCGACGAGTCGATATCTCAACTAGAAAACCTAGGAAAATACAAAAGAAGAAACTAACATCTAAAATATCAACAATTAAAGGCAGTCAAACTGTGCAGAAATCAAGCCTCATTCCCTATTCACATTTATTCAAGTCAACTCTCGCGAATAGCAAAGTTCGAATGCCGAATATTTCATATTGTGTGTCAAGTACTTACGACCGAAATGGCTAGTAGTAAAGCTAGAGGAAAAACAACCGATCGCTTACTTTTTAGTTCGACATAGTTCAGAACTATTAACTACTCTTATTACTCTCTCTTACTCGAAATATTTCTATAATACGGTACCCCGTTCATTCCTAACTAGATTTAGTTGGACTACTATGAAAATGACAAAGGTCAAAGAGTTTTGAGAATGTTGCACCTATGAAGTGTTCCTCTATTCATTCGAAGTTCTTTTATTTTAGGTTAGGTAAAGGCCAAATGTTGTCAAAATGGTTGTTTACAAAAGGAGGCTAAAATATTTCCATTTCAAGTATCCAATCTTTTAGCTTACTGCACCGACAAGAGAAGCCCAAAACCCGTTTACATTGTTGCTTTAAAGATATATCTTTAGAAGATCAAATAAATTAGAGAAAAGTTGAAGAAATTAGAGCCCGTCTCAATTGTTACGTCTTTATTTAGAAATAATAGAAAAATACGATCTCGAGAACTTTATGTATAGGCAATAGCAACATCTATTATAAAAAAGAAGGGATTGATTTTTTTCATCGTGATAATAATGATTTTAGTTATCTGTGTTGTTCCTCAGAGTTGTTGAGTTTAGTTGAAGTTTTTGTACAGGCTCTTTTGTTTTCCTTTGGGTTTGAGATGCCTTCTATAGTTCTATAGGTGGACGTCTGTAAACTGTAAAAGAGTAGCAAACTCTAGAGATTTATTCTAATGAGTGCCCCTTTCTATTATTAATTAACAACAACATTAACACGGGTACTTCCCAACAATGAAAATGAGAGAAAAAAAAAAGAAAACTCGGAGACATGGAAATGACTTCTAGTAGTAAGTGTTTGATCTGCAATTACAAATCGAGCTGTATTATACAAAAACTGCCCGTATTAGTATATATTATAGTATAGAATGAGAAGTCAAAAAGGGTACTCTTTTCCTTGGTGTAGTAAGTAGAGAATCCGGTTCTAGATATCTTCGTCTAAAACTGAGTTCACAGGGTGTAAAAATTAGGTAGGTGCATAAGTTGTAAGCTCTATACCATACTCATACTCAAATTACAGCAAAGAGGTCGTCCTTTATATATAGGATGTATGTAAGAAATGAGAAAGAGAAGTACCGAGGCGTGTTTGGACTGGTTTAGCACGTGTACGTAAGGAAGAAGACTGTTCACTTTGTATTTTCTTGTGTTCTATAATGTCTCATTTTGTTCTCACGTATGCATATAATAATTATTGGACTTAGCGGTACCTTGTCCCTATTTTTTAGAATCTAATCTATTTTTTGACTCTTTTTGCTACGCCTTTTTGCCTTGTTGTTATAGTTCTATTTTCTTTGGACAGTGTTGTACATGTATTACCTGTTTCTTTTTTCTTAGGATTAGGAAGAAAATAAATGGTACAGAAACAGAAATCAATAGAAATTCTCTTGTATTCTTGTATTATATTTAAATTAGACGCTGATTGATGAATTGAAAGAAAATTGAGTTGTCTATCTATTATTTCTTATATATAATAGATTCTAGATCAAAAATAATAGATTTAGGATAGATTCCTGTGCAACGCCTGCTAGAAAAGGAACTGTATCATCCTGAGATTCGAACGATAATGCATGAACTTTTCTCTTTTATGCCCGACTAGATTATTCTAGATTATTTACGAGCTAAGTACTTTCTTTTTAAACTAAGTTAAGTATAAGCGTAACTAACAACTCAAGCCAACAGCAGCTTTTTTGAAAGATTTTGTCTATTCTTTATCATCTCGAAGTTTACCGGCCTGCAGCATTTTCTTATGTTATGTGAGATTTAAACGTCGTGGATTTCTTCTTTTTATTAACAAACAGTAAGATATATTATTTCTAGTTTAAGGGTTGTTTATCGGAGATTTTTGTCTAGGAAATATTCCCTAATGTATTCTCCATTTTCGAACTGCAAGAGTCTCGCTATTTCTTTCTATTTCCGTTCAAGGAGAGTTGTACACTAGAAATGTAATCCAAAAAAAGAGGAGGGCAATTTTACGCTGTATAATGCCTCTACTATAAATTGAAGTATTTTTCTGTTAATTTATCTAAGCAGATATCCACCACAATTTAAATCCCTTTGTGCTAGAATATTGTCAATTATTCCCAAAACGTAAAAACTAGTTTGTAGCAGCATCATTTAATTACTTACCAATTCCCTGTGTCGTTATCCGAGTCGAGTCATTTCATTAAATAAATAGTTCCTTTATCCTGTTGTCCAAGTGAACTCTACATATTTCTTTCGTTCTACTTTCTTTTTTTCTATCTATTTCTATTCCTTTGCCTGGCTGTCTTGTCTCTGTCTCTACTTTTCTTCCCTAGAAACTATTAGCATAAAATTAGTTCAGCTTGATTGAACGCAGCGCGCATCAATCAAATAGAGGAGAAAGATAGATAATACGAATAGAAAAAGAGACCCGTAAGTAGCAATCAATAGATTTGATAATGACATATCTCATCAACGAGAAAAACGAAAATAAAGGCAGCAGTTTCTAGTATGACTAAAGATTTCTTCACGTTTGAGCCTATATCCATCCAGAAAATGAAACTGAAATCTGTCATAGAGCTAGTTCCCGAAGCAGAGACTTACACAAAGCAAAATTATGTTCCAATGCCATTGTACCTAGTAACAAGATTCATTAGTTCATTTCAACACTTTCATTATTCTAGTTCTTTTAACTGTCAGGAGAGAATCGAGTTCAGCTCAACTAACTAAAGATAGACATTTGTTCACATCACAGAAGAAACATTTTCTAAGAAATACCCATTCTTTTTTGTTACACGTATATTTGAAAGAGTTGATTGTGTCAATGAATGTATAGTATAGCTCGCTGGTATAGCTTTGCTCTATTTCGTCTTGTAACTTTTGATTTCGATTCTGTCTATAACTTAGACTTTTTCTACTCGCGCTACTACTCCAACTTTGTTTGTATGATTATCAGTTCACTTAAACTTGGCTTAGGTCTGCTCTTATGCTTTTATCTGTCTTTATTTCTTAAACTATCTTATCTGTACTATACCTCTGCATGCATCTCTCTTCCATTATTATTTACCTTCCTATTTTTCCTTCTAATCCTAATCCTTGTTAGTATTTCGTTTACTTATGCTATGATTTTATCAACGTCGAAAAGACCCCAAAAATGAACTTTCTTTTTATTTCTTCTTGGCGTTGACATTTTTTCACCGGGACTTTAGATACTAGATCTTGGTTTGTTTTAGCTTTCTCGTATTAGATTTCCTACATACGCCCTTCCTTAGTTTACGATATTCAGAATTCACTCCTTCATCATTTTTGAGTTGGTTTTCCACTCCCTCTACGAAAATATCTCACTCTAATTTCTATTTCGATTGGTCAATCTTGATTTTGGGGTCAATTTCCTCGGGCCTATTTTCATTTGGGATAGAAGGAGATAAAGAGAATAAAAAAAAGTATGGATTGAAATTATACGCACGACGCCAGGGAAATAATAAGATATGAATGAAGAAATGAAAGAATTGTTTCAAAGGCATAGTACAGAATACAAATGACTCTATTTTTCTCTATAGATTTATGGGCTAGTGTTGTATTAGTATCGTAAAGCAATCACACACAATAATGAATGGGATTTGAAATGGAATTAGTTGCTTTCATTGTCATTTCATTTATTTAACCATTTGGAAGAAATTCTCTATTCCAAAATGAAAATAAGTCTGTGTTGTCTTCCGACTTTCTTATTAGTTAAGGCTTTGACTACCCGCCGGGTTTCCAGACTCTATTTTTTGTTGTTCAAGGATTATGGCTCTCCTCTCTCGTAGGACACCCTAAGGACATTGATCTGACTAGTTGGTTGGTAAGAATTATCTTTGTATTGCCTCCCTTTTTTCCCTCCATTCATGCTTGAAATTCAATGGTTCAAATTTCGTAACGTTAAAGCCATCAAGTTAGCAGCATATCATGATGCTTAGATTCTTTGTCCTCAAATATCTCCCCGAATTTAGACTAACAGTCAAAAAAGTACCGCAGATAGAGAAGAAGCGAAACAATTAGTTATGTTTGTTATAATAATCCTTTTCTGTATCTTTGTTCTAATACTCTATAGGTCTTGGGTAGAAGAATACAACATTATTAATTAGTTATTTATTCTTAATCCTTAATAACCAACATGTAGAAATAAACAAAGCAAACAGTTTTAGAATCTGAATCTTTTATCCTCCTTTTTTATACAAACTTTGAAACCCTGTAATGTAAGAATTCCAAAAGCTTCCAATCCCGCAGTAAAGTAGAAAAACTAGAAAAAGTAAACTGCGCAAAAAGCGTATAATGAAAAAAGGCTGTGCATTATATTATAGTAACAAGCTTTCCTTTAAAAGTGGAAGAATGAGCGAGCCTATCTCGAACAAATTGATCCGGGATTCTGGAATAATTAATATGTTATTTCTATGATTTTTCATACACTTCAATTTCATTTGGTATTCTATACTCTATACTAAACTAAGTGTTTTCTTATGCATTCCTTACTTACTTACAAGCAACTATTTCTTTCCCAAGAGCGCATAAAGGCCACTGTTCTTCTGCACTTTTCACTTTCCATTTTTAAGTAACTCACTTCAAATTCATATGTTGTGCCGTGTTTCAACTAAAATTAGGTACAGTCCTCTTCTTTAATGAAATGTTGTCGTTGTGAGAATTTGAATGTATTTATACTATAGATACTGGTGTCAAAGTCAAATTTATAGAAATTCCATTCATAGAAATGTGTTAGGAGTAGTTGAAAAAGGAAAGTGACTAATCCAACTAAAAAAGCGAGGCGTAAAAAGTCATGCTTTCTTTCTTGTACTTGTAATATATGTATTAAGTAACCATTTCATTGTTGTTTTTTTTTTATTAGATAGTTTTTTCTACTCCTCTTTTGTTGAGTAATGTACTCTTGTCGAATTGAAACATGTTTCTAAAATCTAAAAAGGTGTCTATTGGTACAATATTGAAACGTTTAGTTTATTATCAATATTTGTCATCATATGTGTCATATGTGTACAAAACGTTCTATTCCTAATTCCTACCTTACTGCTTACACCATTCATGCATTGAAGGATTGGGTGGGTTATTTATTATTACATCAGTTGTTTCGAAGTTACCCCCCACAAAAAAGTCTTTTTAGCTGTGTAACTGTGCATGACTCTACATTCTATTTTCTGGCTGTTACCTATTACTTACTATATTAGTTTTGACTATATTTTAGTTGTATATTTTTTCTTGCAGTACTTTGACTTTTGGATATTTAGACCAACATACTTTTCCTTCTCTGCTGGATCTATATTCGTGGATACTTTCTACTGGACGGTCTTCTTCTTCTGTTCGGAAAAAGAAATGTATGTACCAACAAAGCAAAGTAACCGAGTCCTTATTTCTCAACTTATTTGATTCCCAATTATATGACCAAATGAGCGACTGCTACTACTACTACTAATTCCTTGTTTTTTAGAAAATAAAACATTATCTATTTATTTGACACAACCAAGAATACGTTATTTTCTTTTGTACGTCTTCTTGTGAAGAAACAGGGCCTATACCTACATTTATACTTTCTACAAAGATGCCTGTTGAAAAAGATGCCTGTTGAACAATAACCGTTGGGGCAGTTCAAAATACGAGAACTCGACGAACATGCGGTATATAGAAGGGCAAAGTCAAATATTCTATCTAGAAGAAGGGATACATGAATTTTATTAACTAGAATTAAAGCTATAAATAACTAGAAAAGATTTGCCAAATGGTTTCGCCGAGAGAATCAGTTTTCTCTGTTTCCGCATCAACTGCAACATAAAGAATCAATTTATGCCCTCCCAAAAAAGGAGATCAGTAAGTAAAGAATACCTTGGTTATAGCATTGGATTGCTGGGGTACATATCAGTCCATGATTTAACTTGGCACCAATTTCTACGTTTAAACCAACCCACTTCCATTAACATGAAAAACTAGAAAAGAGTCTCATTAAATAACCTAATCTTTGGTAGGGCTCTCCCTTACTGTGGGTATTGTGTGTGTATAAACACTAACGAATTTTTGGTTCTTATTGTATTTGTTATAGCTTTAAAGAAGGGGAAATTAGACATAACTGATCTATTTCTCTTTGATTGACGAAACTTTACACCGAAATAATGAAAAATCTAATGACACCTTTTTTTTTTGGTGGCCCTCGAGAGAGATTTTTGAGAAAAGAAGAGAAGGGTTGATAGCTAAAACTTGTGGTAGAGTCACCCGCGAAGAGAGTTAAGGCAGAATTTTATTCTCATTTGTGCTTTCTTCGTTTACCAGTGATCATAATATCCAAAAATGGAGTCTAATTGAGTCTATTATTTCATCTTAAGTTTTTCATTGTTGTATCGCGATAAATGAAATGACTTAATTATGCAAGCGAAGTCTAGCTTTCATTTCTTTCTAGAGAGATTCACCCAACGATTAGATTTAAATAAAGAACCATCCTGCATATATAGCATTTACAACCAAATGAAAAAAACAAATGGAGTACGGTTCGTTTTCCAGCAATTCCTTGTATCTGGTCGGTCGGATATCAACTCATTTAGGCCGACTTAGACCACTGATAGCCATAAATGAAATACATTGACGGATTAGCTACTTGTTTGTTATAGTAGATGGTTATGAAACTTCACTTAGATCACTTCCTCTTTTATTGAAATAAGAAAACTTAGCTACTACGAAAACTCTTTTTCCCTCGTAAATACAAAGCTTACGTAATACATCGGTGAAATAGAAAAAGGAACACTAGTCTCTGATCTATTTTTATGAAAGCACTGTCAGCGAACAGTCTCTATTCAGGATCATGTTAAACTAGAATCAAATTTAGGGTGAAATTAGGTTAAAGAGAGGAGATACTAATTATCTGGAGCAATCACAATTTCTTTTCTAATCCCATACTACTCATTTTATATATACAACACTTACTTTTGTATGTAAGGGCAGAAGATAGGAAGGGTCTAAACTTACAACTTGACTTTCTTTTTTATTTGACTAATGTGCTTTAAAGCTAGAAGGCTGAGAATAGAAAATGATATACAGATTTTAGACTATTCTATTAGACTATAAAGGTTCTCTTTTTAAAGGGATATCGATTGTCGGTACAACAATTACTAGTCCACTTTTCATGCCAAAACAAGAAATATTGAGAACTTATTTATTACGAAGTATTTCTTCATTTCTTTGACTTCCTTTACTAACGCCAAAAGGATCTCTGCGTGAATTAATATAGTTTCATCAAAGATTCAAGGACCAGTAAACATGACATAAGAATAATAGCAAAACAAAACACACCACTAACAGAGGCAGTGGAATACGTAGTAGTTATTCATATTGGAGAATATTATGATATATGATACATCAGCACGAAAAAGGTTTAAGGTCCCTAATAATTCTAGTCACTTAGTCTATGACGTAGTTTTTCTAATGATTTCATTTCTAACCCAAGTGTTGCGAGCCTTTGATCTCTCGAAATTCAAAAGGAAAGGATTGTCCTCGATTCTATGCAATACGCGCCTATCTCTTAATTTCAAAATGAATTCTAAATAAAACCTAAGTTTGAAGTGTTGTTCCTTTCTTCATTAGGTGTTGACGTGGGAACAGCTTGTAATATTTCCTCGGTAACAAGAGCTTTTTTAGTTCGAATTCTTTTCTACTTTTCACGGAATATTTTCTAATCTAAAAAGGCACTTTCGATTTACACTACTCTAATTCTAACCAAATGAATGGAGTATGTGGCATTTACATGAGTCATGCCAAATCTATTATAGGGAAACAGAAACAATATTAGATATATATTATCCGGGAATATGAAGCTACTTTTCAGTTCTAGTAAACAAGAATCGCATTATAACACAAGGACAACTAAAGCTCCTTAACAACTTAAATATATAGAATATATACACAGCTTTTATTACATAATTTCTTACTGCTATTTGAATCCCCTTGAAAATCTTCCTCCTGTAAAAAAATTTGATTTGTATGATTTTTGCAACAAGCTCTACAACTAAGTACAAGAGCAAGTTCAAAAACAAAGGTCTAGGATCTCATTTTGGTTTTAATGACAAGACAAAAGTGATTTGGCCTAGGATTGACAGTATCCTCTTTATTATAGCACAACTATTGTGTTTCATGTATCAAATGATTTCTGTGGGATTAGTTAATTGGTTCTAAATAAATAGAAATCAAAAAGACACTTGATAGCTATTGCAGGGATCTTCTTTTGTCATATATCACGCGGGTATTTATGTACGAAAATACTTCAAAATGCTTCTTCATTTTTCTCCCTGTACTATTTCTCTTTGTCCTAGCCTTTCTTAATATTAATCTTTTAGGTATGTATATATATAGAGTCTATTGTTGTAGAGTATATTGTTGTTCTCTTCTCTCTTCTATACCTGCCTACTTTTTTGATTATTTATTTACGTACGGTAATGTGCACGACTTTATTGTATGTATATATGTATAGGCTAGACTTTTTGGGGTATCGTTAGGTAAATATTGTAGAATGTTGACAAAATATAGGACTAGGATGGAGGTAGCATGAGTAGGAGTTCTGGGAGCTAGGAAGAGTTGTAGCATAAATGTCTTCTTTGTGTGGCTAAGGTTGCTTTCGTTTCTATGCTTGGTGCAATGGATGCTTTGCCCGGATCCCAGGCATGAAAAACTTCCCTTGTGGTAGTGCTAACGCAAGCAAAGAGTGTGGCAAAGTCAGCTGTCTGGTATAGTATTGATTGCCTATGTTGGTAGGAACTGGTTTTCATGGAAGCTAAGAGGGGTTCTTCGTTGGTGGAGAGAGAGTCAGAAGCATACTGAAATGAAAAGAAGGCGCCAAGCAGCAAAGACTAGTGAGGATAGTCGAGCAGGCATTGCACCAATCAAATGAAAGTTAGGGTTGATTCGTGTTATAGTTGTACTTGAAAATAAAGAAGAAATAATAAGAAGAACTGGGTAAAGGAAGAAGAAGAAGAAAGGACTTCGAAATCAACTCACAGAACTATTAGAAATTTCTATCAAATTATTCTATTACTCTATATACGTACACGTACCACTTTTCTCAATTTTTCGATCAAATCTTTCTTTGTATTATAAAAAAGAGTCTAGGCTCAATTCTCTCTATTGATTCTATCGATTCATTTATATATTCATTTACGCACCAAGATTTTTATGGAAAAAAAAAGACCAAGCACAAATATCTTTATCCAAATAAACAGAATTACAAAAATCTCACCGATCTTCTTATCTCAGAAAAAGTTTATGACTTCGTTTGTGCTAAATTAATGTAATAATGGAGCTATATATATATACTACTGGGATTGCACCTAAATTTATTAACTACTTTTCTTTCTTTATATTTCCTCCTGCATTTGTGTTCTTACCCTTGGAAGTCTCACGCTCGACAGAAACAGGATTTGTTGTAAATCTTTACCTATGTGGACACCCCTTAAATAATTCCCGCATAACTTGTAATACACTTCATATTCCTTATTGGGTAGATTTCACTACGACTTCTATATTAGATTAGCTCGATCGATTAGCTTGTAAATTGTATTTTTTGAAATAATAAGGAAAGCTATATCCTATGCAGAGCTCGCTTATGACGACATTATAAAACATTCTAAAAAGGCGTTGCACCAATGGAATACTAAAATAAATAAAATGCAAATGAAATACACATTAACAAAGAAGATTGTTTACGAATATTGTTTCTACTCTAGAAGATTATTAGGTAGGGTACTTATAGGTCTATACTCTGTGTAAATACCTAAGAAAAGAAAAAAAGTAGCTTCGGTTACTCTATTCGTGTTACGAGGACAAATTGGAAAAATAGAAAAGATAAAGACAAGAGTGAATCAAAGGGTGAAATAAAGAGTATATAGGTATTATATAAAAAGAAAGAACTAGAAATAATAAGAGTCAAATGAGACATCGAATCGAAGAATAGAGTAACCATCACATCACACATTATATAGTTATACTAGTTCTAGTATTAGACATAACAGGCATAGACACAGACATACAAGGCATAAAGGTCAACAACGAAGGAGGTCTAACTTTAGAAGAGCATGGAGGTGATCCAAGACATGGTAGTTCTAATGTACTATTATGAAAATGAACTGCTTCTAATCCCAAGAATTTTTCCAGGGGTAGGTTTTTACAAACTAGGAATGAGAAATCAGAAACCATGTAGAGCAAATATTTTTCTTTCGGACTCTAAAGGCTTTATATACTACAACTGCTTCTTTCTAATTTAGACTAATATTAAGTAAGAAGAGATCTATTCCGCTTCTAGCATTCTTTCCTTACAGTACTAAGTAGCACTAAGGTTAGTTATCTCCATCATTTCACTCTTTCATTTCTGGATTAGGTATATGTAAATCTAGGTATAATCTGTCTTCGTAATCAACAAAATATTCATTCATAAAACAAAGAGTTATCTCGATACTAAGTATCCTGCACCGTAGCACGCTCTTTCCATAAGTTCTTGTTTAGTGCGATAGTTAAGACTTGACACTGTTTTCCTTGGTTTATATAATAGAAAGAAATAGTTCATTAGCAAACGCCTGACATATGTAGAATGATAGAGATTGTAAAGCGCGTACATGTATACGTAATGAGAGTTTTCCGGTATGTAGATATCCAGCATCATGACTACTTCTAACAGAGATCTTTAGTACAGCAGTAAAGAATCTATATAATGCTTGTAGCTTAAGAAGGGTCTTCTAAGATTCTTTATATAGTAGTGCCAAATAAAAGAATCTATTTCTTCAGAATCTCACAATGATTTTCCATCTAGGAGTCATTTTTCGGTTAGTTAGGAAATGTATTTTCCAAACACTGCTTTCTAGTAAGTAGAGAGTCTATGAACAAGTCAAAAGAAGTCCAATGTCAAACTTTTGTATCTTTCAAATCTTTCAAAGAAAGTAATGAAAATGAAAGAGGAGTAATATTTATATCAACTAGAATATATGTATTATAAAGAAAAGCAACAACACAACAAAGCAAGGGCCACGCAACAACTAATTCTAGGCGTGGGGGGGGTGTTCTCTAACATAAAACAAACACTTAACGCAGAAGCATGAGATCCTTTTTGAGTTTCTTTTTTTTGAATTGATTTTGATTATTCTAAGTAGTTAATCATTTCTTATCTCAGGTCAGGTGTCAAGTATGTTCCTTACCGCAGAATGTAGAATAGAAAGTCATTTTATATGCTTTGGCGACGCAGCGAAGGGTAACTGGAATATTTGTTTTACTGGAGTTTTTTCTTGCTTTCAGGGTTTTGCTTTTCAAAGGATGCTGTATATCTTATGTTGAAGGGAATAATTCCTATATCTAACAATAGCAACAACAACGAAACTAGAAAACTTTCACATTGTTTATTGTGTATAGCTTCTGCGACTTTGTATATTATTGACTTCTGTATTTACTAGGATTTCTTTCGGTATGGTCTATCTCTACAATAAACAAATTCCATTCATAAAACTTGGAATTCATTTAGCGGCAAATATCCTGCCATGCACCACGACACACTCTTTTCATAAGTTCTCGTTTATTTATTTATTGCGATAATCAAAAATGAACATAAAGAAGTTTGACTCAATTTATTTGTTGATGGATTTTTGTCTTTTTTTTTTTTTGATAGATCTTTTCTTTGGTTGTTACTTCTATTTCTTTTTTTTATCTATTTACGAAAAACTTCTCATAGCGTTGATAAAGAACTTGGTTGTTACAACATTAGAATTTAGAACTGCATGGAATATCGGTGGGTTGCCTATCCGCCCTACGCACTAGATTGACCTACAAAGGGTACTTTCTGTACTTAAGGAAGAGTATTGTATTTCTCCGCTTGGCACGTCCGGATCCTTATAACACTAGTACTTAACTATTAGAATTGGTCTAGTTTTGAGTCATTTTCCTTTCGTCTTACAGCGGGTTATCTTAAGAAAATAATAAGAATATACGTACAAATTGTTTCATTTTTTTATGCTTTTCTAAGATTTCTAACTAAGAACAAGGGACAGTGTCACAACAAGGCCTAAATTCTGCACTTGATGTAATTACGGTTAGGGATATCTATACTTTTGCCTTCTCTTTCTTCTGAGAATGAAAAGGTAACGCATTTGATCTTCGGATTTCCCAACTATGCTTCTTTTTGTGGATAATATGGAGTAGTAAGACATAAGACAACGCACTTTTCAATCTTTTCGCTTCCAAACTTCTTTTTTGGATCTAAAGAACTCTGTACACATTTTTGACAATAACTTCTCTCTATCAACTGGGTATAGGTATAATAACCCAAAATTCTCATTATGATCCCGTAATTAAAGTCATACGAATATGAATAGAACATAGCATAAAACATCTTTTGTCCCATCCTAGGTTTTATGAAGTGTACCTTCTAGTAGCGTAGTTGATAAGCATCATTATGAAATGGAATTCTTTCGTTCTAGTCCCTCTAACACTATCCACGCAAGGTTTTGTACATCTCACATCTTGTTTCATTCTTCTCCGAGCAGGAATTCTTTATGAAATGGAAAAGCGGATTGTTACTTTTGGTTTTGACGACAGAAGCCAGTTAATGTACGTACAACGATAGAAAAGTACCTACTTTCTTAAAGAGTTGAGAGACAAATAATGGTCAACCCCTGCTATTCCTTAGGTTCTGCTTGAGATAATATCCAAGGATACTTCAGCTCTAGTCCTACTTTATTGTATACTTTTTGGAGAATGTTAGCTAGTCATTGTTTATTTAGTACGACTCTTATTTTTTTTCTTCCCTATTTTCGGAATCTATTTAAATGTTGTTTTGTGTGGTATAACTTCTGTGATTTAAGCCAAGGAAAGGATAGGTATATTATGTTCTTATTTTCAAATATAGACGAACAAAACAAGTACAGTGGACCGATCTTTTCATTCTTTTTTGACTCGAAGACTCTTTCTAAACAAAATATCTCTAAGAGAATATAGGATATAGAAGAATTTTCATAAGGCATATACTTTTCATATAGTTCTATAATAGAGTAGATGTAGCAACTGAAAAAAATCACACGTATAAAACAAGTAGATCCAACGTTCTAGACATGTAAGTGATCCAACATAACAAAATGGTTAAATGAGATAGTACTAGTACTAAATTTTAGTATTAGCTTTCTCCATCCACTTGGACTAATGTCTAACTTTTTTTCTAATTAATTGCAGGTGGTTTAAAATATCATGGTTCATATACAGACGCTTCCTTGGTTTCTACGTCTATAAGTACACGTCTCTAATAGTACACATCTCTAATGCGTAGAATATTCATATATTATCACGCATGCTCTCACGTTCTTTTAATGTTTATGATCGATCGGAGTAGCACGGGTTGCAGAAGACACTTATTGTCCTTTATTTGCTTCATCAATCTGTGCCTTTTTGTAGTCCGAGTTTTTGGGTATTTTCTCTTCCTTGCTTCTTTAGACTTCTATTTTGGATCGATCTTTCACTTTTTTTGCGGATTTCTCCGATCAATTAATAATAATAATAATAACTTGACTAATATCTTCTCGATACTTCTCTTTTTAGCTACTCAATTTCTAAGGGGAGACTAACTGGCGGTATGAAAGACTGGAGTACTTACTTCCAAAGCTACCAAGCAACCACAACATTCTAATTATTGTAGATCCCTTTTTCTAGAATTAATAGAAATAGACTAAAATTAGAAAATCTTGTTAAGAATTTCTAAGCTATTATATGTTGATGATATCTAAAACTAATTGATGTATTTGATCCAGTCTAGAATCGTTTTTATCCACAAGTATTGCATAGACTTTTAAGAACTAATCTTGAAAGCTAATAAGAAAGTGTATTCTCGCCCTTAAGCTAATTAATAACGGACAAGTAATCTGCCTTTATCTATCCATCTATACCCTACCTGCCTATCTTCGTAATTAAGGAATTTCATTCATAAATCCTACCATTTACTAGGCTATAAGTATCCTTTGACATGGCACATTCTTTCCGAAGTTTCTATTTCACGTGAGTTTCAAGAATTGACATTGTTTTCCTATAGTAGAGGCACCTAAGGATATATTAGGATATATTGATCGTATATTAGTCAATTAATAGAAGTGTAAGTGTCAAACTTTTCTAGTTGGAACTAAAGAGGCATTTGGTTATCAAGGTTGTCAGCTTTTCTTAATGCAACAAGTAAAACACCGTACAAAAAGGAATGTCCACTTGCTATATAGTGTTTGTTACCTCTCCATTTTCTTCGTAAGACATAGTACTTCCCAATTCTATTTCCTATATATTATATACAAGATATACAAGTACCTAGCATAGACTAAAATATGCGTTTATTGGATGAGTAGTGTCACTTCCCATGATAGGGTATTCTCTCGCGGTTTGATTAAGAATTTAGTCCAAGATTGAACCTTATTTATAGAATTTTTAGACTTCATTTATAGAATCCGTTTTAGTCGGTAGTTCTGTGTTTGGGTATTCTAATAGATGCGTAACTAGAATTCTGTCTTCTTTTTAATAGACAACGATTTCTTTTCTCCTTTTGTACATCGGATTTAGCCTGCCTGTTTAGGGGTTTTCTCGAAATTTGTCATATGAAAACTATAGAATAACTATAGAATTAAGATAGACTTTCTAGATTATTAGTTGTCGTAGGAAGAAAAGAGAGTCACTTTTCTATTTTCAGCAATAACCCCAACTAGAATATTTCTTTCTAACAACTTACAGCTTTTTAGGTGGCATAGCATCAACAAGGCACGGGTAGCCCTAGAATCGCGCCATGAAGGATAAATCACAGTTACCTAAGAGAATAGAGCTCTCTACTAATATATCAACTATCACATCTATTTTTTTCTAAGAGCAAGTAACAAATCTTTACAAATAAGGTCTAGCTTTGTCGTTTCTTGTGTGAGTTGGAGTTGTATATAAATTTGACAAGAACTTCTATAAGAACTCAGAGTTGAAAAGCAAATTTCTGGGCTGGGCTTAAGAAGGACCATGAATGAGTCAGACAGAAGACCAAGTCGAATATGTTGTTATAGAAAAGAAATGCCAACATTATTGTTATACTAAATGCACCTATATATAATACTGAAATTTGATAGGCTTCAACAAACCTTTATGATCAAGATGATTAAGAACGAAGGTTCAAAATGAAGTCAAAACCCTTCCAACAAAAAGAATTTCTATACGGAGCGTACTAACTATCTTCTAAGCAATGCTAATAACTACTACTACTCAGTATAAAGTAGTTGAGTTTATTGATATGGGGTTAGTTTGCCAATATGTCCTCTCCTCTTCTTTATTAGTTAGCCCACATTTATGGAATCTATGTAACCCTATACATACGTACGTAAAATGTTTTATCTCGTATTTTATTAGATAGAGTTATATGGCTTTCTAAATAATCACTATCATCGTTTTTTTTTACTGTTCTTTTAGGTACTCTTTCAAGGTAAGATCAATAACCAAGGCAAGCTGTCATTTCGGATATATTCTTCCAAAACGAGTACATATAGTCCTCTTTACCAGGTTTCTTTGAGTCGAGTGAGATATAAAAAACTATTCAAAAAAAAGGTCTGCTCTATATTGCACTTAAAGATTCTAAAGATTAACCAGAAATCAGAATATAGGAATTCTAGTCATAAAGAAAGAAAGAAATCTATACCGAGATGAATACTCTACATTTGTGTAGTGTGTGCCTCGTTGTGTTACTTTTCACTCTAATAGAGGAGAGAAAAGAGAGTTTCTAGATTATTGACTATCGAACTAAACAAAAACTCTCGGTAAGAGATAGACGTGCCTGCCATCCTAGGCCAGTAAACTATCGTTTTCTTACTAATACATGAACATTTACCGCAGCATTCATCCTATACTATATTCCCTTTAAGAATTTCTAATGATTGATATACTTTACACGAAAGATAATATTCTCGAAGCGAAGGAAGATCTATTGACAATAATACAAGAGAAAAAGACACATTACCTACTTGCTGCTAACCACCATTTATCTAATTGGTATAAGCATGCTCGTCAGTAAACCTCTTCGAACAAAGTCCTTTTTTCTATTCTATAGTTGCAGCTATCCGAAAACACAGTCAAATAGATCCTTAGAGTAGATTAGAAGTCCTGTTTTGGCATAATCTGATGAAATAATCGTGTCTAATTTTCTATTGTATCCCTCATTCATAATTCATAGCTCGTTATTGAAAAATAGATTATTGGCAAATAAATAAAGTCCTTAGCTAGAAAAGTACATATTCGGGGACTACTTGGAACCATTTGTCCTTGTTTGCGTAATCCACATTCCCTTTTACCATTGAATGAAACCCAACCAAGATGTCCTACTCTAAACTCTAAAAGTTTTTGGCTAGTTGGTTCTGATCAATTTCATAAATACAACATATATAAATACAACATATAAATACAACATATAAATACAGAAAGAAGTAAATACCTAGCTAGGTAAATAATAGAAAGTTACTGCGAGTACTACAAAGATTCATTAGTCAATATGAAATAAAAAAACGTTTCTAGTCCAACCTTGCTTTTAACAATGTAGTTCTAATAGAGTAATGGTTTAGCAACAAACAGCTTTTCTCTAGGGATAATGGGATTCATGTCATTTATGACTCGCGCCTAACTTGTATTGGAAATAGATCTATACTTTACTAACAGACCCTAGCTTCTTGCTTTCCTTCTTCATTCTCTTCGAATTCTATCTGTTGTTTCCGCTTAAGAATTATTCCGTCGAGTCGAGCTGGTGTTCTAGAAATTTGAAAGAAAAGATCTGTGCAATGGACAACTTAGACAAGAAATAGTAACAACCTTAGTCTATTCGGTGGATAGTTTACTAGGCGGTAAGTATCTTGATCATGGTCCAAATCTTGAATCTTTAAGGAAATGCATATTTCTCCATGATAACTGCTCTTAGAAGGAGAGACCTAATAGTGTATAGCGTTGTTGAAAGAAATAACAAAACGTGTCGAATATACGAATAGAAATAATATATAGAGTCTATTTTCTTCCTACAGAATCCAAGCCTACTTTAATACTTTGATATGTCTTTCTATATGTGTTCTTTCTTTTTTGAATCTTTTCATTTCCAAAATTCTTATTATTTCGAATTCTATATTATGATGAAATCCTTATTATGATGAAATCCTTTCCGCTCACACTTTTTTAAGGCTAAGATGCGTCAACAAAATCAAAAGAACTAGATGGAAAAAGAACTAACTATATGGGTTGATTTACTAATCTAAATTATGAAATTATGCTACTAAAGAAGAGTTGAGGTCCCGAAAGGCAACGTTTCTCGATCGAGGACTGAGAAGGGTTTAGCTGGAGAGGAGTGGTCAGAGGCTGCAACAAGGAAAGTAGAGCATAGATTAGCCATACTAGTGGGAAGCCTTCACTAGCATAGTCAAATCTCCAAGAATTGGATCAAATATTAGATCCTTTATATACGTAACATAAATAGAAAAAAAGAAAATAGGATAAAGAGTCAAATACGAGGACATAGTAGATTAGAATGGATTTTGTAGATAAATAAGAACCAGAAGAAATAATAGAGAAAGGAATACATAATACATCTCTTAGGCGTTGCACCTAAAACCGACACAAATATCTCAGTCACCGTTGATCTTTCTATTTAGTATTGGTGAGTTGGCTGTTCTAAAGAAAATAACAAGTGGAGCCTTTCACCCGGAACTCTTTCTTCGTATGCCTATGTTGTTGTTGTCAATTGACTTTCCCTGTCTTGTATGAATCTCTTGTCCTTATGTATCATTTTTGACCGTTTCTAGATCTCAAATAGGAAGTACCAAATCCTAAATTTAGATATCAACGCACAAAGAAAAATCCGTGAAATTAACACTGCACAACCAGACAGAGTACCAAGGAAGATAAGAGGAAAGTGTTATATATATATATATATATCGATTTAGAAAACGTGTCGCATGTATATTCTGACATCTGAGTTGACGAATCATAAGTACGCAATAGATTAACTAAATAGCGCTTCATTT
>JAYMSR010000055.1:0-31901 GCA_036897825.1 Plantago rigida
GCTATATAATGGATAATTCCTTTCCCTATACTACAGAAGACTACACGCACTTAGCTGCTATAGAATATTCTTTTTGCCATTCTTTCTACCTTACTTCCTCTGGATTCGTTCTATCATTTCTTTTAATTCTAAGCTAAGGCCTATTTTGTTCTTATTTTCTTGGCAGGCTCTTGCTCTACTATGGATACATACATCATGAAGTGCTTCTAAATCCCTATTACCTATTAATTTCATTATTAAGAATCCAACAGCATATATATGTCTCTATTTGCGCTATTCCTAAATTTTCACTTTAGTCTAGGTTTTATTGTTGCACAGCTTTTATCGATAGTAGAAAAGAGAAAAAAGGGCGGAGTCTACGTTTCTAATAGGCCTAGAGAGTCTGTACAGTACAAGGAATTTCGAGGATTCTATTTATCGGCAACTTGTCGGTATTTGTATTGTAAATGGAACTGTATAATTAATTCGTTGATAATGTATCATTTGCTGTCTTTTGCGGGCAAGGAGCCTTCATATCATTTAGAATAATAGGTAAATCTCGTTGACGGAAGAAGAAGTATAGAAAAATAGAAAAGGGCATCCGCTTTATCGGAATCGAAAGTACATTCCAGGAAACTCCTAACATGACACAAAGGAAAGTAATAATCGTATCGTATAAAGTACAAGATTTCCGAGTCCGAAAGAGGCATAGAGGAAAACCTAAGAAATGAATAATTTCGCTGCGTGTCGTATAGCAATGAACTTTTTTTTTGATATGAGAAAAATATGATATGATCTCTGATTTTTAAAGTAACTATACAATTGAGAGCAGGCAAAACAAAGCAAGGAAGGATTGAGGCTAAGGGTTTCCTTTTCTAAATTAATTGTATACTAGATCACACCAACTTCTATTTCAACTATTTTGACTACTTCTTTTTTCTCCTTGGTGCTAAAATAAAAGCAAGAAAACTTTTCTATTCTATAAACTTCAAACTTGTTGGATATTTCCAAGTTTCTTTGCAATAAACCATATTTGCCCTAGTCTAGTAGTTGCTGAACGAGGCAAGCACTTATTTCTATTATTCTTTTTAGCTATTATCAACTCTTTCTTATACAATTTCACTATTTAAAGATTTCGTTTCATTTACTTCAGAGTTCAATCCGATATTGGTTGGGCGCACTGCTGTGGTGTATATAAAATATTCCTACAAAGACTACACAATTTTGTCAATAATCGTCTCAAAAAAAATAAGTAATAAATTAAGAAAATACAGAAACCTAATAAAAATGACTTTTTCACTAGAAGCCTTTGTCGAAAGTAAGCAAACAATCATACACAGTTTCGACTGATATGACAGGCACGAAAAGATTTATATCCATTCTATACAGATATACAGACAGATATGAGAGATTCTCAGAAAACCCATGTTTGCTGCTATTCTCCTACAAATCTTTTTCTTTTAGGATTAGTTAGTAATAAAATTCTTATACTCTACTTACTCCTCTAGAACGCGCAGTTTCTCTAACCAGTATTTTCTTAGAATTGATTTGGCAACCCTTGTTAGAAGTTGTTTTTGTCTGAGTCATTTACTTTACTAAGAGTAAGCAGATAAAAATAACGCATAGATAATAAAGAAAAAAGGTATCCATGCAAGATTTCGATCGAAGAACATGTAGAAAAAGTTATTTACATGAGAAGAGATGCTGGAATTATTATATTATATGAACTTACTTCCAACACAAATAACCCAAAGTGAAGCGTTCTTTTCTATCTAGCTAGGAATGCTTTTTCTTTTTCATACAAGGTTTACTACTACAAAGTATCAGTACACAAGATATGCTCGTGACGTAGAGTTTCTTTATTAGAAATGAGAAACCGATACTCAGAGATAAGAGATCTAATAATGCTTATCCTCCTTTTTTTTTCTTTCTAAATTACTGTTAATTAATCCTACGCAATTTACATTTCAATAAAAAGAGATGGAATGGATGCTTAGAGCTAAAAACAAAAAACAAGAGGGTTGTGCACCATTATTCTCAGGGTTATGTCCACCTCTACCTTAATTGAAACGAGGAAGTACGATATAAAAAATGGAAGTTATGGTTAATTCATAAGTTTGCATATGTATCTGCGAACCTCCGCCTATACTCTACATATTTTAGGTATACCAAGAATTCTCTGAGTCTTCCATATTTATTATATTGTTTCGGTTTGAATGAAGAGAATAAACGAGAAATAGCTTTAGTTAGGGGACAGTTCTCTACCTACTAATTCCTTATGAAATTGACCTTATTTCTTCTTTATTTCTCTTAAGAAGTCAACTCTTTGTACATAATGTTATATTGTCCTTAGTTTGTGTATGCCGCAAATAGATAGATATATATCTTGTTACAGGTCAAATTTCTAGATTATTAGAAGGAGAATCCTTTTGTTTTGAATGAACTACTCTGGAATAATTTTATTCATTATAAAATAAAGAGGAATTACAACCCAACCTGCATAATTTGAATTGCAAAAAAAAAAGTACAATACTTATCGTAGCACGGTCTCTTTCAACCAGCTATACTCTACAACTATCTATATCTTTTGCCATTCTCTGTATCTTTGACTTACTTTCATTTTGTATATTGATATTGAAGGACGTCTTTTCTCTCTTGTCAGTGTGTATATCGTTGAGTTGTGGATCTAGCGAAGTGTATTCATTCTGGAAATTTCATTGAATTTACTAGTAGGCAAGTACTATCAACACAAGATAATAACACAGAGAAAAAAGACTAAGAGGCAACCTACATTATAATATAACCATAACCACAAAATCGATATTGGACGGACGTCGGATAAAGAAGAGTTTTCCTCAAGAACCATAAAATACGTAGTGTCAATTTTCAAAAGAGAGATATTAAGAGTTGTAAGTTCTTTTCTCCAATAAAATATGGTAGTAGTGAGAGATTCAGGTGGCTTTCGTCTTCTATGGACCTATTTCTAGAACTAGACAAAAAAAAAGATACAAGACCCAGGTAAAAAGGTTTTCTCAGGCTATCATCATCATTTAGAACAACTCCTTTCTCCAAATACAAATATAAGAGACCAAATGGATTCATTTCCTATACACTTTCCTAAACATAGTTTTTTCTACTTTCGTACATAATCTAATTTGTACATACATAAAAGGATATATATCCTTCTCCTTTTTTTTTTCTTTTTTGAGCCAAGTAACAAAAGTCTTTCTCATTCGTTATCATAATAAGAATAAGAAAAGGACCCTTACGAGGTAAATATGTAATAGCTATATATAATAGTTGAAAGAAAATAGCCCAGGTTTCCAAAGTAAATACAGAACAAGTCATATTCATGATCCAGACGGTCGGCATATAGTAGCTCCTATAAAAAGAGAAAGAAGAGTGGCCAGAGTTCGTTCCTTTTTTTTGTTAATTCTCTTGCGCAAATTACAGGTAGGAATTCAAAGACATTCCAACCAAGAAAAGATGATCATTATCCACGAATTGATATCATCCCTAAAACAATTGATCACTGAAATCTCACTTTATCCTTATTCTATTATTTTATTTCATTGATGTAATTTCTCTTTATCTCCTTACTTGTTGTCATTTCGTTATTCGCAGAGTTCCTAATATCCCCAAAAATTCTCCTTCTATTGTCTATTTTTCTCCCTGCTCCTTAGGTTGGGGTCTACACAAAAAGATTATGATTTCTTTGAAATGTATTTCTAGGTAAAGAGAACAAGCGTCCAGATGTACTAGATAGACTCTAAAGAAGAGAAAGGGGCATAAGAAAGAAGTCGGCCCATTCCTACATAGTACGTAGTATAGTACATAGTCAAACCATATTTCTTAGTTGATCTCTGTAGGAAGTCTATAAATCTACTAACCTAAAAAAATAGGAAGGATCATCAATCAGGAACTTTCCGCGCAATTCTAATGAATACTATCTATCTATAATGAAATTTAGTTGAATTACTACTCTATATAGAAATACAAGAATAACGGCGTTGCACCTAAAACCTATAACAGAAATGACCGGAATACAAAACAAATATACTAGAAGGCATTTAGAAGCACCAAAGCGCAGTAAAGAAAGATGGTTTGGGTGTTTCCCGTCATTCTTTTTTCGTAGTGTTTCGTAAATCAATCGATTGTATTTATTTGGTATTATTTGCAGTTTCCTTTTCCCTGGCTACTTGCTATTCTCTGGCAGACGCTTGCTATATTTTTAGACTCTTCATAATAGATTATTTCGTACGTAGACTTAAGTTATTATTATTAATAGACTTCTAATATAATGTAATTGTAATAAACCAATTACACCTATACTATAGATATAGATATATAGATAGATATATACTAATCTATATATATCTATTATACTATACGTAGAATTAGAGAATACTTCGAACTTTTCTCATCACTTAGCCAGGTATTTTCCTTAAAACAAAAAAAATAGATAAAAGAAAATACAAATCGTCCTTTTAAACTCTTTTTTTGCTTGCCTCTCAGCTATACTAAAGTTGGAGTCATCCCTCTCTCTATTCTATTGAATGATTGCGTAAAGAAGAAGAAGAAGATGGAGGAAGCAAAAGTCTCTAATCTAGTCTAATTCTTTACCGTGCTTATAGAACTTCCTATTTAGTGAAAGAAACAAGTATGCTATGACATGACAAAAGAATTAAACAGTAAGGAGAATATTTAACCACGGGCAATGTCGTGAGGATACTAAAATGACTTCGCAGATGGGATTAACCTTGTTTTGTGTAGGAATCTTTAGAGAGAAATAATAATATGCCTATAATACTTAAGTCTCAAGCTATGGTGAGTGGGTAAAGTGAATTCCCGCAACTCTTGACAACCTCCCCCTCTGATCGACTTGAAAAAAATAACTTGAGAAGAACTCTCATGACATACTAAATATTATTCTATTCAATATTCTATATTTCGCGTATTTTTCTCTATCTTGTCAAGACTTATCCTGAACCGCATCTTCTATTTTACCTATCTTAGCTTAGTAGGAATTTTGTAGGTCGAATATATATATATAAGAAATTCTAAGAAATAAGATTTTTTTCTAAAACTAGAGGTATAATATAAGCCAAGAAAAAAGAATGTATAGGGCATATGTTTTTGTGATATGTGATATAAGATAGGAGGAGAAGAAGAAGGGATCAATTTTGTTATAGAATGTTATAGAAGCTCTATTGTAGAGTATTGTAGGGAAGACTATGCTCAGAGAACTGTTGTTTCCACTACGCTTAAACCTCTATGTACTGTATATTTTTCTCACTCGGAATTTGATAGGTTGTGTATTCCACTCTTTGAACATTATGAAAAAACAACAATTGTTGGCGACTTGTATGAGATTTGTCTTCTCTGACTTCTCCGTAATGGTCAATTTTATAGTATGATATCAAATATGAGATCAAAAGTCAATACCGGTTCGATCTACTTAGAGTCAATATGGTTTTGTCTTAGTTAAGAAGAGAGGACAGTAGGGAATGAAAAAGCCCTTCGCTGTATTTGTTGAATTTACATTACATTAGTACATAAAAATTAGACTCTGCGATAGTTTCTTCATTCATATTTCCAAAATCCAAGGAGTTTTTCATCTTTTGTTTCAAGATCTATACTATAGTATGCGAAATCTCGGTTTCAACTAAGAAGATTGTACTAGAAGCACTTTCTCGGTAGTTTCTCTTATTCTCCATTTCATTTTGTATTCTTGAACGTTTCCCTTTTTCATCACTCACACAAACTCGTCGAAAATAGATAAGAAAATAATTGGCCACAGCCTTTAATTGCATTGCTATTTGGTTAAACATTAGAGAAGGAGCTTTTCTTTCCCACCAACTTAGTGTTTACAACTTAACAACATAAAATCTAAAAAGAGCTAACTGAGCTATAAGGAGAAAATTTCCGCAGCAAAGAAAAAAGAAAGGGGTAGTTCTTCTAGATAAACCCTCTTTTATTTATTAGATCTTCTATCTTTCTGTTTAACATTTACAAGATAACTAGGCAAAAAAAAAGCTTTTCGAATTTACTACACTAAGACATGTAAGTAAACTATTTAGACTGGATCTGCTACTTGTGATTTAATTAATAGTGGAGTTTCTGCTCGTTAGTTTCTATTTTGATCTAATAGAATTTTTTTGACTTGGCAACAGGAATGTATTTGTCTTTAACGCCTTTTTTGGAACTGGTCTATAACTAACTCCCTAACATTTTAAGATTTGTATAGATATTCTGGGAACATATACAAACAACTATGGTAGATTCTTTAGAAATTAGAAAGGAGGAGGTCTAAAGAACTTTTCGTCGAGATATAATAAAAGAAAGGAACTACTTATTTTATAGAAGAAATCCTTGCTGCACCTTTTCATCCTTCTTTAGATTTGTGTGTGAAGTTAGTCATCTGCCCTTAACGTTTTGTTGGTTACTTGTATTTAAGTAGAAGAGAAATTCCTTTACATAAAAGAAAGAAAAATAGAAAATATGACGCCAAACTGCCAGGAAACTTAAGTCATTCATTAAGTTCAAAGTCAAAATGGATAGTAAATATCCAGAATATCCCCTTCCTTCTTTTTTTTATCCAAGTGAACAACTTTTTCTTTCTAGAGGGATCGTATTAATATATGTAGTATGATTGATTAATATTGGATGAATTTCTTAATTCCTTTGTAAAGACACACGTAACGAAGCTATTTTATTTAGAATATCCCAGCAATTCTGTATGTAACAGCAACATAAATGGTATTAATGAAATTCTAGCAACAACTGTGAAAAGTTCTATGACAGAGGAATACTATATGAAAGGTCTAGCAGAGAATATTCGAGAAATTCCATTCTCCACCAAGTAGTGCTCGAAGTAACAACAATTCTAACAAATCAAAGAAGTTCACATAATGAAAAATAGTCAGAAGTGTACTGTGCACCCCAAGCGACGTAATACAAAAGCCAATCTAAATCCTTGTATCATTGCACCAACTCTTCCAGCCGTTTATCTAGGAATTCCTTCAGCAATAAATACTCCAACCAAGGTTAGTCGCCCAAAAACCTCCTTGCAAATAAAAGAAATATTCTGAGATATAGGTCAAAGTCCAGCAAAGTCAAGTCAAAAAACGAACGAAGGAGAAAAAAAGGAATCTTGCATCACTAGGACCTATTAAAGTAAGGAAAGAAATACTGATCGTTGAGTTGAGATAAAGAAGAGCCTAAATGCTAGAAAAGAAAAACCTTACAATTCGCCAAGGCAAGAAAACTAAAAAACATGAAAAAAGGAAGGAGCTCTTCACAAAATATTTATGTATCTAAAAAAAGCAAATACATTCTGACTCTATAGCCTTAGCAATTATTTGGGAAGCCACCTAACTTGTCTGTATGAAGAGCCCAGTTTCTCATCAAAATAGATTCACAACAATACTACATATATGAGATCAAGTACATACGATCAGCAATCAATACCAAGAAATCAACCAAAAGATGGCAGGGAAAACTCTTTTTCTCATTCCACTAAGCACAAACTGATGGAGAAGGTATCCATAACAACCGTGGTAAGAAGATACTTTTTTACAATTCGAGGTCCTTCTTTAGTTTCATACCAAAAAAACACGGGAGAAGACCAGATAGAAATCATTCGTGTATAGCTCTTTATCGCAGCATTTGGAAATTAGACCCTAGTTTTTTCCAAGGAGTCCCGACACACACCTTACACCATTTCATTTCTTTTAGAATAGAAGAAGCCCCGGAAGAAAATCTAGCTACTAAGCGACTCTAAGAATTTTCAAGAGAAGATTTGCTATGTATTTATAGACTCTTAACTATCGTAATTATCCGATAGTTAGTTTTCTAATTATTAATAATATGTTCGCTCTATTTTATACAACAATATTATGTAAAACTATTTATTTATCTGTGGCTATCTTATGATTTTCTCCATTTAGTCTTTTTCCAACTCATTGTATAGTATTGATAGTAACTAACTTGCTTGTAATGCAAAGGATTATCTTTACGTTTCGTTGAATCTCATCTCTAATCCATCCAAGAAAGGAAATCGTTAAATCCTATGTTTGTCTTATTTTATCGAATTTAGAACAAAATAGTGTGGTCTCAGATTTCTCCTTTTTTTTTCCCAAATTGATTATCTATTTTGTATGTATTGATTGTATGTTTCTTACTAGTCTTCTCTTCTATGCCCCTACCAGGCGATATGAGTGGCTCTTTTCTTTTTGTTATTAATGTACTACTTTGTACGGACTATACTAAAAACAAAGGAGGAACGTATACCACATGCCATAAAACCCCCTAAGAATAGATAGACCAAAAGCCACAACCACTACATACACACCTACAAAAAAAACCCAAGCAATATTATATAGCATGCTATGATCGTAAGTATTCTTATTTTATTTATAGCCTTTAACTCACCCCTGTATATCAACCCTAAAGCATTTTTAGAACTTCTATTCTATTCTATATGTATCCTGTTTCTTTCTACTCCCTTACCAAGGAAGGCATTGAGATTTTTTTTATTGTTTGAAATGTGTATAGTGCTTATCTCCTTGTCTAGTCAACTATTTGGTATTTTTGTATATCTATGGTATATGTTGATCGACGTGTTCCTCCTTCTCTTCTATACTTCATTTTATGATTATTAGGTATTGTATAGTAATAGTACATTTAGTACATTGCTTGTGTTCCTAGTTCGGTATATATAGATTTTCTTTCTTTCTTATTCATGGGTTTTATGCTTTTAAGATAAAAAAGAGATCATATGCGGATACTTCATTGTTAAAGAATCATCGTGCCTAGACAGTTTCCGGGGAATATTGTACGTGTACTATCCAGAGACGTTTCCTTAATTGTTGGCAAGAAAATAGAATAGAGAAAAGAGTCAATTGTACAAATTTGAGAAAAAACTTTCTTTTCAATTTATGGCAGAATACTTTCACCTTGTTTGTATTACTTTAGTATAATAATTATTTGGGGGAATTTAGGAAAGGGAGGAGAACAGTTAGGGTAATCCACCTATATATGCTTAGTCAAAATATGTTGTTTTACAGTAAAAAGGGATAGTGGGGACTACGACAGTAACATATTAGAACGTAATTTGAAAGCATATAATCGCTGCACATAAGGTAGTAATTCTCTTAGCTGCTATATAGTTATTGACTGACTTTTTTTGAATCTTTTCAGTGTTCTCTCTTTTTTCTAGATAGATGAGATTCCAACACCTATACTTTTTCTGTAACTGGGAAAAGATTTGTTTGCCCCTTTTGCCTATACGGAAATACTCTTTCTTCCTTTCCTTAGTTCTTTGCGAAAAAGGTAATAGAATAGAGACAATATGACAATATTAGGAGATTCTTTTAAAACTCTATTTCATTTAGAATTTTGAAAACCTTAGATGGGTTCCTGTACCGAATACTTATTGGTAATACACAAGATGTAGTTATGCGCGTGGAAAAAGAAAGAATACCCAACTTTTCTAATTCGAGGTGTATTTCTGTAAATTGTAAATAAAGACCCAACTGTGCCCTATAGAATACTATAATACAAAGAGTCACTCAGCACCTAATTTTAAGCAAAGGAGGCTAATATTATGTTACTCTATTTTTTAGGCTTTTAAGATTTCTGGCATGCGCTAACAATTCTTGCCTAACCACTCCAACAAATATTTTCATAGTAGTTATCCTAAGCTTTTTAGTTTTAGTGAGATACCTTATTCCAAATTTCTTTCTAAATCCAACCATAACCATTTTCTTTTTTTGGAGCATATCATAGATTCGACAACTATAGAGAAATTCTAGTTATACAACTATTATTTTCATCTAGATTCATAACCAATCCTCCTACTAGTAACTATAAGACATGATAAAGAACAGGGCTAAAGTAAACGAACTCAAGTAAAAACAATAAGATAAAAAGAGTAGAAATAGCCAGCTAGAATCTTCATTCCTAGTTATACTAAATACTAGATAAGGAATAAGATAAGCCAGAGAGAGAAAGAAAACAAGAAAAGAAAGAGAAAACTATACGAGCCTATTTTAGACTACTAAAGATGTTTGAAATGAAAAGGGAAATGCCTATTTCGAATATTTTCAATTCCTTCTTACGCCTAAGTTCAGGGAAATTCATAAACCTAAGAAGAAAATGTTTCAGAACCTGTTTATTATGCGGGGATGACAAAAGAAGATGACTTATTATAATACATAGTTTCGTGCCTTGCTTTTCTTTTATGTATGCCACTTCTACGACTGGTATTAGATTCTAACTGTTTGACCTATATTTCTATTGGTATTTGTTATTGGTGTTTCTTGGAAATTAGTTCCTGAAACTATCGTCTTATTGAATGGAATAAATTAGAAGAAACGAGTTTTTTTCTACTCCTTGCCTTGCCCAGCTTTGTAAAGGTGAAATTGGAGCATCAAAAAGGTAGCTTTCCTTGTATTGTATTAGGTACCCAGCTGACTATTGTATTGATTTCTCATTTAGTCAGAGAATCTATTACGTGGACTTCTTATGAAATCCTCTTTTTGCAGAATTCTATTATCTATTAGAATATAAGATTCTAAATAGATTTGTGCAGTCGCTGCCATTGTAGTAAATAGTTTAAATGAAATAAGAAAATGGTGTAGCTTGCATAACATATAGCAGGATATATATATTAGAAAGACCAACTTTTTGTCTCTTCTTCGAAACAAGAATACATATATTCTTATTCTCCTCTTTACTTCTTAGCTTACTTAAACTTAGTCTATCTAATTTTATAGTACAAAAAAAGGGATTCATGCTCAGAAGAAATTTAAGAAATATAGTAAAGTAATAAGTAATTCTAAGGAATGTACAGAAATTTTTATATACATAGGCAATCAACGAGGGAATTCGTGTAATACTAATAGGATCTAAAAAGCCTTCCTTTTTTTCCTACTATTATTTCTAAGGATCACTACTAAACGGGTTAACCTAGAATTTTCTAGTTATGTCTACTTCTAATTACTTCTAATATATATATTATTAGTAAAAGGTAAACTCTTGGTGTCTTTATTAGCACGTTAAATTAAATAAGGACTAATAGTTTCTAATCTGGAATATAGGTTTCAGTCACAATTAACCAGACAATCCCTACATACACCCACTATCTATGCATAACAACCCTCTAACATAAGTTCTATTTAAGATTACGCGAAAAAGCTGCTGTTTAAACTGAATTGTATGTCAATTTTCTCTTAATTTGTCATTGTGGGGTAGTATAAATATCTGTGTCTCCCAAATTAGACTATACGATACTAGAAATAATAGAAAATAATATAGGAAATAGAACAATCGTTCCGTTAAGAATGAATTCAACTTGTTGCTAAGTTAGTTTATTCTTTTTTAAGTTGTATCTACTTTTCTTGGTATTTTGGAATCTTCCCCCTTTTTTTTTGTTAGTTCTCTAACGAGACTACTACTTTCCTATTTTATTTTACATTAACTGTGTACAATCATTCTTTCCACTTTACTTTACTTTACCTGTGCTAGTAGTACTTTGTCTAAATTTGTTGAGAATCGATCCTTTGCTTAGGTTGTTAGTTTCTACAAATAGAATACTACCAATTTCTTAGAAGAAAAAGGGTTCTGCTTACCCTACTTTGGATATATGTTACCCATATATAATAGATATCAAGTTGGCAACTTTAATCGGCGGAAATACTTCTTTCTTGTGAGTATGCTGTTTCCTGGCTTGGCATACCGTTCTATAAAAATTCTAAATAGAGTAATAATCTTTTGGCATAAGAAAACTGGTTTCTAAATATCCCACAAAATTGCACACGCGCTATGAATATGAAATATCAATATCCTATCTACATTTTACAACAATCCTTCACAAATTATTCTTGACTTTCTGCTTGCTTTTTTTATGTTGATATAAATAAAGAAAAAAGATCGGCTAGAAGGACAACTGTATCATATTCCTTATTACACACTAATAACTAATACAAGAACCTATGGCGTGGCAGTTATTCCTCGTGAGCTAACCTTTTTACGTTGCTTATTTGTGATTCTATGTTTCCTCGTTATGAATATTAATATATCAACTATCTAATTCTATCTAAAACTAAAACCTGCTCTTAAATCAGTAGTTGGGTCTTTCTTTGGTAGTTCGGTCAACTTCTAATTTTCTACTCCTCTTCTAGATTTCACTTGCAAGTACAGAAAGAAGATTTGTATTTGGAGAGACTTCTATTCTAACCAACATAATAGGGGCTTCCCACTAAATAGAAACATTTGAAGAAGCTTACTTATAGGTACTATTTACCTAATCCTAATAAAATAATGTGATTCTTTATCCATAGATGTATATGACCTTTGTTGATTGAGTCGGGTATTTATGAGAAATTTAGAATAAAGTAAAGGAGAAAAGCTGATCTAAAGAAAATAAGACTTTACCATAACACCTAGTTAGATAGAGAAAATGAAAGTCAAAAGCGTGGCAGAGAGAATGCTAAAATCGAAACGAAAAAACCCATACGTAGGAGGAGAAGCGGGAAACCGGTGTTATATAAAGATTAGCCAATTATTTAGAAAGTATAAAGGGAAATATTGGTATTACTACAGAAAAAGAGGAAACCCTGGATGAACTACACATCTATTCATGTTGTTTCATATCTATCATTAAACATTAAAAGGAATAGTTGCGGTATTATCGGCTTTTAGTTCAGAACAACAATATCCTCTTACACCAATGCATAGATCTCAAAATAAAATGGAGTAGCCCTACTAAACTGATCGATTGACTACGAATATAGGGAAAAGTCGTAACTAAGTGAAAAAGGACATTCTACTGCTATTGAAATAAAGAGACTATACCATCTCCTAGTTATTGATGGTGCTCTTCCTAAAAAAAAAAAAAGGGAAATGTACGAAAGTAGAATGGTTGAATAAATGTTGTGAAGTCCTTTGCTTTGGATAATGAAACTGTTTTTTATGGCTTGGGTATAAATTTTAGTCTTAGAAGAAGAAAGAAAGAAGGAACCTAGTATAAATATATTATTAATGCGTAGAGTCTTCAAGATCTAAATTCTAGAGTTGTTAAAATCCAATATCTGCTTGAATGAAATGTTATGGAAATACCCCTATTTGCTCGACAATACCTGTCAACAGCAAGTAATGAAGTGAACGAAACGGTTAAGCCAAACTAAGTATATAACCTTTTTTAAGAAGTCCATCGGTTTTCTAGCATCCATTAAACGAATACCAAGCAAGGCCACTTTTTTATTTTGAAAGTATTTGGGAAAATACGAGATAACCATATAGATCATATAGATTACTCAACACTTTCTAAAGATCGACTTAGATTAGATAGAATAAATGTTAGGATTTACTTGGATTTGAAACTTCGATCCCTACAATAATTTGGAAGAAATACGCGCTTCTAAAACAAAAAGGTACTTACGAATGAAATAAAAAGAGAAAGGAACTACAACTAAAAAAATTATGAAAAGAGAAAAATAGACAGTTGTAAGCTAGCATTTTACATAGAGAAAAGTTTGAAACAATGGTATTTAGCCATATCTATATGTGTTGAGAAAAAGAACAAAGAATGAGACAGCATCGATCCCTTGACAAGCAACATAGAATTCAAAAAAAAAAATACGAAAATATTCTAAGAAAAGATATTGTAGATAATATAACTAACTATGACTAACTATGCTTCTGAACGAACCTTTTCTTTTGTGTATCTCTTGATGATTGTAATTATTCCCCAATCGTCAAAAAATCTTTTTGTATTTATTTGTCTTGTCGTACCTATTTCGTAAGATATATTTACTTGGTCAAAAAAAAAGTGGCTATTATATTAATATATATAATATGCTATAATGCCTATCCGGGCCAACTGACTTAACTATTGAAATGGAAAATATAGAGCTTCCTTTTACTCGAAAATAAACAAACATATGCATAAGCTGAGCTTACTACATTGACTAAAATATGTAGTATTATGTAGTATTAAGTAGTTGTTCTGAGTTGAAAAAGGATTACGAATTCTTTCCAAATATCCACACTGGGTCAAAGGGATAGTATACAAATCAACAGCTGTAGTTGTAGTTCTTTTACCATTTGTTTTTCGAATATTTTCAATCCCCTCTTGCTGCACCTAAATTCATAGAAATTCATAAATCTAAAATAATACAGGAAAGAAAAGAGAAGGAGTCCTCCAGGAAAAGTTTGTAAGATCTTATTGTTTTGTTGTTTCTTAAATTATATACTAAATTAGATTCTACCTATTTTCTATTCTAATATTCGACTTCATATTGATTTTGTTGGAAGAGACAGAGGAATTGTCGAGAATTACATTTAACCGTGCTTTATACTTTCTAATCCACTAAAAAAAAGTGCATTTTCATAAAAAACCTAGGATGATGGCATACTTAAAGATACTAAGAAACGCTTACTCAGTTGGTAAATATTGGTATTCTTTGTGAATTGTTAATAGAAAACGAGAAAGGATCATAAAAGAAGTACAAGTAATAAATGAAATAAAGGGTTTTGACGCACAATATAGAACAATACAATATAGAATCTCCACAACAGGATTCCTAAGTTAGAATCAAAGTGTCTTTTTTAATAATGAAAAATCAATCGTTTGTTTAGTAGTATATTAATCGCTTAGGGCAGAGTTAGTCGAAAAAGTTGTTGAGTTGTGAAAGTGAAAGATTCTAAATACAGCTTACCGGCTACGCATGTTCTAAATTTCCTTAGAATTTCTTTATTATGTATCCTATCCTTTATCGTCAACATTCCTATTTTTGGGCTGTTGCGAATCACGAATATGAAGAAAGCCAGGATCCTAGCTCCCTTGTGAATTTCCAACTCCATCGCGATTGAAGAGAAACTTTTACCTTCTGGATGAGTTTTAGAAGTAAACACCTTTGTTTTTGATCAATTCTTTCTCTGACCAAGTAGGCCGACTTCCTTTATTCACTCTAGTCCTTTTTATTATTGATTAGAATTTCTTTATTTATTAGAATACTCCCTTACTCTTGTTCTTCTTTATCTTTATATATGAACTAAGAACATCGACATTTCTTCAAGCACAAAAAAACTACTCCTGCGGCTTCACAGCTGGATTTCGGGATTAATAAGTCAAGCAAGGATCCAACTCTTTACAAATAGAAAAAAGGACTCTAAATAATAACACCAAGATTCAAAAGATCCATTCTGAAATATAGTTGGTATAGTTTATTTAGCCTAGAAGTCGATTTACTGAATAAATAATGTGAAATAACGTAAATGGTTAGTTTTCTCTAATATAGAAACGTGCGAAAACAAATAGCATCGATGCCAATCTAGATTCCATTGTAAGAAGGGCAAAACCAAGATATATGCAACATCTAAAAAGATGAAATATAGAAAAAAGAGAGCATTTTGTTCTTCCTCTATAGGAGATTGGGGCATATATAGCTAGATTCACAACTAACTAACTAACTAAGTATTGGTCCATGGGTATAAGACAAGTGCTGTCTTTAAGCAAATTTCTTTCTACAACCAAAAAATCCTTCCTGTGGCGTTTCCTTTTTTGCGAGTTAGCTTATACTCAATTCTCTCCTTTATTCTCTTGTATTTTTATTTAGTAATAAAGCCTGGGTGACCAAGAACTTTTACGCTTATGTACCTAATTATAGGCTAATGGCTTTTGGGTAAGTCCCCCATATTGCACAGGATAAAGAGTCGTCTAGCTTAAACTAAAAAATGAGGAATTTGTCTTTAATCGAAGTCCAGCGGGTATCTTAGTCTGCAGATCAGCAATGTAAGAAGTTGTGATAAGAGCTTATGGGATAAAAAAGACAAGGGAGAACAACTATTGTGTTGTGTGAGAATATAACTAAAGGGTACATAAATAATAGAATGGGTTCCTCTTTGTCTTTTCTCGTCTTATCTTAACCGCTGTAATATCAATATCTATCTTAGAAATTTTCATATGAATTACTGGTCTACATTAGTTTACGTAGGAAAAGTCTTTCAATGGAGAGGTTGCCTTGCTAGTAATTCCGGAATAGTTGTGAAATACTAGCTAAATATGCTCTTACTGCAACATACAACAGGAGAATATCTTTCCCGTGTTCCCGCCTCGGAACAATGCCTTTTCTAAGTGAATCTTTCCCGCACTCTGTCTATTACCTTAGGCGTTTACTATGAAGAAATAAAGAGGAATCTATTTTCCTTTACCCATCCTTGTTGCTCGAAAGGTAGGCCTAGCATAGTCTAACACCGAAAGAACGAACACACACTTTTTATATTGTTATTGTCTCTATCTCAGATCTAATACTATATATCTTATCTACCAAGCTAAAGCAATTGACTTCATTTCTTCTACGATCCTATGAGTGCTCCTCTAAGCAACACATGTTTGTTCTGCCTATTTTCTTCTTTTTATGTGACTAGAATGAATCAGGAATTCGCCTATGTTCTCTTCCGCTTTTGACTTTGCAAATACTGAGTACTTGACAGATTTCTAGAATCCTATCTGAAAACGCAACAAGTATTGATTAGGGTTGATGAAAAAAACTAGACTACATGAAGAAACGACAATAATAAGTGGTTAGAAATGCTACAAAGCTGATCTGGAGGAATTCGAGTATGCAACCATAGTACAGAGAGAGAAATAAGAGAAGACTTCAAATTTGGTTGATCAACTATGTGAATTCAAACGACATCTTTACTTTGCTGCGAAAAATGAGACTTTTTTTTTTGACTATTATATCTATATTTATATTGCTATTTTGTAGTTATGATCCCTAGATGAAGAGAGAGTTCACGGTAGGCCTAAACAATGAAGATAAGCACATATGGCCCATTTTATTCTATTTCCTTCACAGTGGTAGTAGCGTACCAATTTATCTTATAATACTCACTCCTATCCTAAAAGTTGACTACAGACATAAGGCAAACAATGTATACTGGATAAAGAGAAATATGAAATAGGTACCTAGCATACTACTTTCTTTTCCTTTTCATTCGTTTATAGCCCATTCCCGACTTAATAGAACCTTATCTTACAACAACAACATATGTCTTCTCTCTAAACTAAAGCGAGTACCATCTAGACAAAATAAATGATTTTCACAGGTCGGCGTAGAACATTAGAACATAATAAATAATAATAGAATAGTTGTCTTAGGTCCACAAAGTTAGAAAAGGTGGGGAGCTCTAGCGCTTTCGAATAATTGGTAAAGGAAAAAGCTCATAAGTCTTCAATTTCACATTTTATGTTGTTCTTTTGGTAACAAGAATTGTGGGTTTTCACAATGAGAAATCCACGCGAAATGTCTTCGATGCAAGCAAAAGAAGAGAGAAAATAACAAACAAGGCAAAACATGGAATATTAAGAAATACCAGACCGGTAGAAAAGATTCTTTAAGAGGAAGAAAGAGAAGGCTGGATAAGTAAATTAGAGATTTTAGTTGGGTGGTCGAGCAGGCAGCATAGCTTTGAATAGATCTGTACCTTTCTTTTCTTTTTTATGAAATTTTTATTAAATAAAGGAAAAGGGAAATCTTGGAGACGCCCATACTTCATCCCTTGATTGCATATTACATATAGTGACTTAAATAAGTTCTGTTTATAGTAAGTCGTAAGTCTGTTACGACTAATCTGTAATAGTGAACTACTTTTTGAATCTTTAGTTTACGGTCTTCCAGGAGGTTTTTATCTCTACAGGACTTGCTAAATTTCAGAGTATGCCTGGTACAGTAAGTATTGTAAGTAATTCTTCTGGGAGCAATAAATTTCATATCTGATATCTAACAATTCCTTGTATTTCTTTATGATCATGCTCAGTAAGAGGCATCTGTACCGTGCGATTTATTTCTTGTCTAAGTATAAGTATAAGACCCCATTCCATTCCTCCTTATTTCTTTTCCACCGTGCTAAAACTTCTATTGTTAGTATATCGTTGTCTAATCTAGGCGCTAACTTGTCGAACAAGTAACAGCAGAAGCGCACATCTGTCTGTCAGAGTAGCAGATCCTTGTCTGGCTATATCTATATAATAAGAAATAAAAAGAAATAATAAGATGCTGTTACCTTCTTAGAGTATTCCACCCCGTACAAATTGCTACCACATGTGATTTTCTTTAAGATACCTTTAGCGCATAACCTGTTATTTCATATTTTTTTGCTGTCGGACATTATTGTTTTGTTCTTAGTTTGGGATTCTCTCTATTCTCAAAGTCAATCGATTTATTAAAGCCAACAACACAAGCTAATGCTCGTATATAGACACTCAGCTCAAATAGATGTAAGACAGACGGTTGGAAAATGCATTAAGAAGTGTGGATGCATTACGCTCGTAGGATAAAGACTAATGTAATGACAAAAATAATGGATGTAGAAACGGGTATAAATAAGATAAGAAATACGTGTAATATGTTGGTATATAAAGAAAACTGTCTCTACTTGGTATCGTTGTTACTAAAAACCTAAAAATATGTAATAAGGAAATCCCAACTATGCCCTTCCGTATAAGTATTTGTTGAAAATAAATAGTAGTTGAAATCTTTGGGCTCTGTCTTGACTTGTATTTAAAAAGGTTGTTTACTTTCTTCTAACCAGTGAAAGGATTGCTCGCTTTAGGCTTTAGGACTAGGTAACAACTATATAAGGGACTCTATCTATAGATTTAGTATTTACTACATATTCGTTCTGTGCTTCATATTAGATAGACTTTTGTGATACTGATACTAATTCTTCTTTCTAGTCAGTGATACTCTCTTTGATAGATATTTGATAATAGATATTTGATATAGTTGTATTGTCTGATTTGGGTAGAGTTATACTCTTTCCTTACAGTATCTATTTTTTCTCTTAGTCTTAATTGTTTGTTCTTAATTGTTTGTTATAGGATACGGATTGGACCTGAACATCTAGTACCCTCGTGACCTTTAATACTAGAATTTGGAATTATGCTTAACGACAGGAAATTATGATTTTTTGTATTAATTAATTGTATTAAGTAATTGGGGAAACGTTGTGTTCATGAAAGACAATGGCGAGTAATTCTTAGGAATACACTAAGACTTGGAATTGATTCCAACCGAGGGCTGACTTCTCTTTAGTCGCGGTTAGGAATGAACTAATACGCTTTCTAAGGTTAAGTACTATACAACCTATAATCTTAAGTCGTAGAAACCTCTTTTTTTTTTTTTGAGTCAAATAGAAGCATCGGCTAGGTGTTATCATCATACATACGTTTCCGCGTATAAGAATTTATATTACAAATGACATTGCTCAATTTGTGAGATGTATTTATTTCCTATGTTTGGTAACAGCAAGGCAAGGATATACGTGGACTTATTAATTCTAAAGAACTAACTAAACCCGTTAGCAACGAGCAATGAGTTTCATGAGTGAATTATTCTTATTCCCTCCTTTTTGAAAAACATTCAAGATTTCTTCCTGTGAAATGAACTAAGAATCGGTTAATTTACTCTTACTTTCGACACTAGAATAGAAAGAGTCACATCGGCATCCATTGCCTGTACTTTGTATTATTTCTGTAAATATTCTGTAAATACTGGACTTTAGTCTTTCCTTTTTTTCTTAGTTTAGCTAGTACCGTACAACGTATTTAGGCTTAGAGTGAAATCGTATGTCTTTGATAGCGAAAAATAGAAAAGAAATAGGATAGGTATGTCAAGCAATGCCCCGTTGGTGCTACGAAGTTTGGGTTTGTTAACCCCTCGTTGTAATTCTCGGTTTGGTTTCTTTTGTATTTGCATTGACTCCGGTTTCTCTTTGAATCTTTCTTTTTTCATCAGGTTAGTTAGAAGGTCGTCCCTGCGCTTTCTTCTTATTAGTCCTTTGATTGACTTGGATCTCCATCAACAAGATTCTCTAAAAAACATCATATGAATTACCTTAGTTGCGTGGATTTCTATTTAGTGAAAGATAGATCAAAATTTGACACCGTAGCCTGTTCTAAGTTTTCTGGGATACAAGGATTAGTAATAACTTAATACTGTGCAAGAATGCGTAGTATATCTATTTCTTCTGTATTTCAAAGTGATTCTGATTACTGTCCTTCTTCCCTCTATAAATTTCATCCTATAATTAGGTAGTAAATCAATGAAACTCTTCCCAAGCTCAGCAGAATAGGTGTAAACGGGTTTGGTATGAATCTGTCTCCAACTTGCCGATCGTGCGTGACGAGACGAGATGCATGGATTCGAAAAGACCTAGAATAAGAATAGAGGACCCCAGTCTTTAGACACAGCAAAAAAGCAGGATTGGTTACATCCTTAAATCCACTTAAATCCAAAAGAAGACCAAGACAAGTCTGAGTTGTCTACAGTCCCTGGGAGAAGTATACATTGAGGATAAACAACACATTATATCGGCAAGATGGTCGTTCAGTGATTCCTAGCATTTTAATGACATCTTAGTTTTTGACCTTTATCGGCTACATTGGTCTTCCTTGTTTTATTGGCTAAAAATATTCTGACTCTCGCCTTATGTCTAAGTATCTAAAAAAAAATGATAGAAGGGGAAATATGTTGTTAGATAGAGGGAATTCACAATTATAGACATGTAAGCCTATGGCAATGTGCAGTCGTTTTCCATACATAGCAAAAATATGGCCTCTCTCTTTATTAGCTAGAATTATTTCTCACTTCTTTTAATTGCGCGAGTTATAGGCCAGCACCTAACCTTTGGTTTGAGCTCTGTTTCATATTTTAGACTACTTCGGTTATCCTTGACTTTTCTTAATGTTGTTGTTAATTAAGTAGAAAAATACACCCTGTAATTTGTTTGTTTGTAATATGGAATCTTTGCTCCTGCAAGTAAGATAGTTGGAAAATCATTAAAGAAGGAAAAAGGGTATACAACAAAGGATTGATGTTTTAATATTTCATAGATTAGACTATGCCTAGCTTACCACTTTATTGAAAGATTACTGCAGTCATACACTAAGTTGACTTTCTCAGGAATAATTTCGTCTTTGGGTATCGGACACAACATAAAGTATAGAGAATCTTTGACAAGGACGCCAATCCGTACTCATCAGGTAAGAAATACTTTGATTTAACATTTGGGTTAACAACCCTTCATCTCAGTTATATTTGTTTGGTAAGAAATTCATAAATGAAATAAACAAGGATTTCACCAAAATAAGACATCCTAGCTAGTACTAAGCTTCAAAATGAAATCTTGCAAAAGCTTAAGTCGATTATGATTGTTTTAATATATCACCTTTTGATTTTGAAAGAATATTGAATAGAATCTAAGACTTGACTTCTTTCTCATGGGCCCGCAGGATTGGTAGTAGTAGATTTTTTCTTTTGTCGTACGTAATTAGAGGTTCCCATTAGATAACTAGATAGAGTCTCTTTTTTTCACCGATCTATTTCATTTATTATTCTATTTCTAAAGAAGATCAAAAGAAATTCCAAGATTAACAATTACACTTATGAGTCTATTGTATATATCAGCAACCCGCCTTCATAAACAAAACAAAAATATAGAAGAAAGCAGATTCCTTTTGGCTTTAGAAAATACGAGCTTACTTATGGTAAAGGAAAGGCCACAATTAGAGAGGGATACAACCACCAAAGTTAGAAAGGAGAAATAGAATGTCCTAGTCCTAGGAGTTCTTTTTTCTAAACTAAAGACAGTCTAACAACGGGTTGGGTGTCAAATTCTTGTTTCTTCCTTTTTTTAGACTTAGTTAGAAGAGACTTAATGGACAAAACAAGATAATGAGAAATACAGACTTTTTGCTATCAAAGAAAAAACTACAAGTCCATAAGTCTTCGCCGACTATAAGGAGTTGTTTAGTGTTTAGGAAGAATTGACTCTTGCCACGAAAAAATTGGTTATTTGTTAGGCTTTATATTCCAGGAAGTAGGGAAATAGAATACGCTGTTGTACCTTGCTCATATTTCTTGGCCGACTCCTTGTTGTTTGTAGTTCGTAAGTAGCCTGGTATATATAAGAAATGTTAGCTAGATGTGGAGGTAAATGAATAAGAATCTATTCCTAAAAGAAATGCACGGAAAAAGAAATGGTTGGAGTCTAAAACTGTTATTACAGGCATACTTAATCTTCTTGTATTAGTAGTAGAGTCAATTTAGAATTCTATTCTCAGGTATTCTATATGTATGGACTTTTTTAACAGGGTATTCTACTTCAGGAGACTTTATGAAATAGACCAACCTAGGCCGTGAAATAATTACATAATGAAACAAACATTGACGACTAAGGCTTCATCCTAGGATTTCTCACTTGTCTCTTAGAAAATGTTTTAGAAAGTACTCCCTATTCTATTTAATCATACCTACTTACTTAATTAGAACCTTAATTATACAAAGTACGGGTTCTTCTAGAGAATTGGATCCACGTAAGGGCTAAAAGGTTAGTATTTTAGTATGAAAGAATTTGGACTGGCATCCTCTTGTTTGTAAAAAGAAAGGTACACACCTTCTTCAACAACTAGCATAATTTAGTATTCGTCGTCCATAGCTTTTTGACTTCCTTAACAACACTAATAAACGTAGGTGTTAGGAATTAGGCGTGTGTATATAACACAAGCATGACATCGAGGTTTAAACAACTAATTATTAGTTTGTTTCTATTATACATGATTTCCGGAGTTAAGTCTAAGAAATAGAGCAGATTTTTTGATCTTGGTGGGGTTAATACTCCCCGAGGTCGAACAGAGTCGAACAGATAATAAAGAGCAATGGCATAGCTTCTAAATGAAATGGAGAGTTTATTCCCGAACATAAAAGTCAAGTAGACATACAAATTGGAAAGATACAAGTCATTGATACATATTATTGAAAAGCATTGCACAATCTTCTATGCGCCTAGGAAAACAAGAAATAGAACCTAACCTAAATACGCCTACTAAATAGGTTCTTCCCAAACTTGACAGAAAGAGTCTTCTCACATACCTCAACCATATAGTAACTACTTACTTGGTTGAGTAAACCCGGCCTATCTTATCTGCATTCCAATATTGAGTACTTTTTGCTACTAATGAGCAATTCATTTTCTATTTTTTAGGATCGTTTACTAAGTGAATTTACAAAACATGACTTTTACGTATAGGTCTATTTTTTGGTCGATCTATTAAAATTGACTACTATGCGTAGAAGAGAAAGTGGTGCGAGAGGTAGATAAAAATAGACCATAAGCAACAAGTATAAAGAGACATTGAAACATATGGAGAGCCATAATTGCACACTACCAAAAGAATCAAATAGTACATGATGAAAGGATCCTTCGGGCTTACGCGGACTTTCTTTTTTTTTTTTCTGTATACTTCTTCTTATTTTATTAATACTAATACAAGTCATTCCTACTCCATAACGTCTGAGACCAAACTTTATGAAATAAAAGATTAACAAATGAATCTGGCTGGGGAGCAAGCAGAAAAGAAAAAGAAGATGAAAAATTAGGTACTAGTTTTTAGTCTACTTTGTATGCCGAACCCGAACATAGTACGAGATTCCTTTGTTGTTATGATATGACCTATATGTATTTTTTCTAGGTTATTTTCTGGTCTCGCAGATGGTTTCTAAAAAATAGGATTGTCAATCAATATCAAATCCATAGTTGTTGTTTAAATCAGCACATCTCTTGTATTTTTTCATTTGTTGGTGCCATCAATTTCATTCATTTATAGGAAACCAGAAAGTCAACAAGTGTTTTGGTCAAATTTTGATCGAAAATAATACAAGAAGTGATACGTATATAGAGATCTTGTACTATAACATACTATAACACTTCTGATCTATATAATAGAGCTGTAAATGTCTTTCTTTCTTTGCCTGGTTTTTCTTTCGCCACTTCTAACTAATCTAACTAAACGGGTACATATTTCTTCTTTGCTTTATTCTAAATTCTAAAAAAGGAGCCTCTTCCATGTATTCCTTTTGACAGAAGAATTCTTGTTTATATCTATCACTTTTCACCTACTTTGTTGATGACCAAATACCGCCAAGTCCACCAAAAACTAGATTATTTTATTGAGAATTTTGACTGAGAAGGAAACTACGACAACGCAGTACTACTGTCAATGAAATGAATAGATTCATGAAAGGAAAGAAAAAAAGAGACAAGAGATCGAGGTGGATGGATTCTTAATGTGACACTTTAAGTCTATTTATAGGGAGAAGGGGAAAATCATTTGGTTTCTTTTTAGTTTAGGATAGATCACTTTACTGGACTCTTTTATCTTCTTGATGATGAGTTAATGGCGAAAAAATCTCTTTCTCTTTGGTCTTGGTTGGAATGAATAGCTTTTAAATCTAGAGTTGTATACCCAGCCAAAAAAGATGAGACTTCATTTATTGGCGCATATCCGAATTCTATCAATTACTACCAAACCAAAGCATTATAGTCGTAAGGAAAACAACTCAAATTCTAGTTCCAAATGAAGGTTCTGACAACAAAGGAAATAATAAGGCGTTAGGCCAACCTGAAACGAATCTATTAGATAGAAAACCGGAAAGTCAGATAAGAGCAGCATATGAGTACTTGAGTACCTTTCAAGCTACGTCTTTCATATCATATTTTATTACAGATTGATTGAAAAACATGTTTTAGGTCCTACAAAGAACTCAACAAAAACTCCTATGAATTATTTGAATTATTCGGTTTGGTAGAGACAGGCCACGTATTGGACGTAAACGACAATCATAAAAACAGAAAAAGGATGCGGGATAGAGAGGAGAAAAAAAAAAGGAAAGACTTTGAAATTATGAATTCATTCTTATTAAGTCGTGTCTTATTTGGAAGAACTTATTTACCAAGTATTCCATCCCTAATAAATAAAAGGGGTCACAAACAAAGCATTCTATCTATTAGATAGATTCTTCTAATCTAAGCAATTAAATCGAAACCGAAGATGGTATTAACCTAACAACATACATACACGGAGGTTACAGAAATGGAAAGAATAAAGCAATGTAGAATTCTCTCAAAACTCATTTATGGCATAGAATATTTTTGATCAACAGCATATGTTTACACCCGTCCTCCATCAGTGATATAGATTTTTCTAATGACTAAATTTGGGTAAACTTTTGAAAGTATTTCAAAGTCTTTCAAAAGTATAACAATAGAGAAAGTATCCGCCATTTATATTACCATTTCTTATTTACCAAAGAAAAATGAGTATAGAAAGAAATGCATTTTTTACCGCTTCATGAATGAAGGAGGAAATCGTAGCCTTAATTAACCATTTATACATAACATACACTTACGTAGCTACAAAAACCAAAGAGAAATGCTTAGTTCCAACAAACAAAACAGAGACTCTTATGGTTTTCTGTAAAACATATAAGATATTGAGAGAAAGCGCAAAGCACAGAAAATTTGATGTTATTCTATTCTGTTTCTATTCATCAATCTCTAAATACTCAAATAGAAAAAGAAGGGAACAAGCAAAGGCAACTCCTTTTTTCAACCACTGTATGATGGAGAGAGAGTCCTGTCATCAGAAAGTGATTTACGTCAATTATCCGTTTTTGTTCTATCCTAAAACCTAACCTAAAAGCAACAACAATTGTAATGTAATATATATATATATATATAGGTTTCTTTTAAAGATGTTTAAGTAGGACTCAAGGCAATCAAAAGTAAAAAGGAGGAATCTTCCAAAAGAAACAAAAAAAGGAAGGGCTCGCTCATAAAGCAGCTCTCTATTTCTTTCTAGTTCTTTTCATCTTTCTATATGTATGATTTCAAATTAACTATGTCTTGACTTTACAACGAGTACATCTATCTTTCACCACTCTTTTTAAAAACATATTTGTGTTAGTAGGCTTCCACGTCGTTGTTCGTTGACCTTTTTTTTTAGTATCTCTCTTAATTAAGTAATTCGAGGTTCCATGCCCCAATTTTCTTTTCTGATTTTTTCTAATTTACCTAGAAACGGGAAGGAACGGAAGTGAAATGACCTATACCGCCATCGTTATGGTAGATTTTCTTGTACCAAAATGCATACAGGATAGAACTAGCCAGAAAAGAAAGAGGAGTCCGTTGAAGTAAAACGTCTTCACAGCCTCACCTAATAAAAGATTGGAAATCAAATTTTGAAACTCTGTCTTATCGTTATTATTATTTCACGCTTGCAGCACAATATCTGCCTTAATTTAGAAATAGAAAGACTTTGAAACACGCGTATTAATTAAGAATTTTCTAGTTTTTTTGTTGGCATGTAATTTAGGATTTCTTAGGAAAGTAGTCAAAGGAATAAAGTGTAGGCAGCCGTGAAAGATAGCATAAAAGTCTAGTCCGAAGTTGTAGTATAGGTTAGGGCCTCATTTCCTCGTGGGTTTTCTTATTTCTTTTTCTTATATTATATAGAAACAATCTTATACAACTAGATGCTAATAGATGCTAAAATATACGCTATAACTGTGAGTGAACAACAATATGATAAACAACTGCGAGAGCAAAAAAAAAAGGAGAAAATTTAGACTTTAGTCCTAAGAACGCCGTGAGAAAGTTACTGCCTATGCTGTTCTATAATCCTGATCGAAGATGATCGATAAATATCAATAACCAAAACATTCCTATGCATTACAGTTATTTGCAGAATCCACGGAAAGAGGTTCTAAATTAATTAGATACTAAATAAACCAATATGAAAGTCTATCAACTCTTAGTCATTATCATTGAAGTACGAAAAGAATACTGGAAATTTGTAGTACAAGTTGATTCTTTGCTACTTACAACAAAATAAGAATATACAGTGAATATGAATGGAATGTTGCAACGGTTTCGTGTTTTTTCGCTCAATTAATTCACTTACAATAAATAGTTTTTCGGGTGAAAAACAACAATTTCAAATATCTCACAAATAGTCAAAATAAATGATGAAGAAGCCTTTGTAGATCCATTTAGGAAAAATGACTTATGTAATACATTTAGACGAAGTAGACATCTTTGTAAAGTAAAGATCGATTATCCATTGATTTTTTAGTCAAAGTCCTCTTTCCCGTTAATATGATATTGATTTCTTATTTCATTTATTGCGAAAAGTGAAAAAGATTCGTGTGCTAGTGCAAATGCAAGTAAAGGTCTGCTTATGACAACATCATCAAAAGTTTTTCGAAAAGAGTTTGTTTGATAGGATATTGATCTAACCTGGGCATGGGTTTAGGTATGGATTCACGTCAAAGCAAAAGCAAATGTAAGCGCATGTTTCAAGAATACTTGTATTTAGGTAGACCTTTATTTAAGACTTTTGAATACTTTTGTTAGGTAGGGGGAAGGAATCTCTACTCAAAGAGAGAGAGAAAGGTAGGTTTAGTTGCTTTATTATGAACAATTTTAGAAGATGCTAATGATAGATTTGGACATAAAGATCCAGAAACAGCGGTTTGGTCACTAAGATGATTGCTTTATATGGTAACACACGAAATAACGGGACCAACCACAACAACATACCTATCTACGAGATGCAATGCACTAAATGAAACAAGACTCTGGAATACAATGAGTACAATATAACAATGAATATTTCACTAATTATTTGTAAGCTTTTGCATGTATGTAAAAGTAAGTGTGCAATATTAGTGGGGTGTGCTTCGCTTAGTTTTCTCTTTTTCTCTTTAATGGTAGATGTTATCATTAGGTTTCATGCGTATTTTTCAATTAATTAAATAAACGTTGGAAAATCTCAAACAAAGTGGACAGGCTAGGTGCGATAACAAGTTATTCTTTTCTCACGTATCACGAACTATATAGTTGACTTTAAAGGCGATATTTCCAGGTGTTAGTAAAGAGAGGAGCAATATTTTCATAAAATATGCCTAAACCTGGATACTCTGGATAGCCTATTCTGAAAATATCAATAGAAATTAGTGAATGAATAAAGTCAAAGAAATACTTAAGGTTGTATGGTTTTGACAACAACAACATTGAAAAAGAAATAGATTGATTCTGTGGCATAAAAATAGAATAGAGAAATAGGAAGTCCACTCTTTCGACATATCCAGTATCATCATCTCGCGCTGACCCACAACAAACGGATTCGGGGTTACTTGGTCAAATGGATTGGATATTGTATTCCTATAATTATCCTATTTTCTTATGACTCTTTCTAGATTCTAAATTCTGTCATCTCAAAGACGAAAACTAGTTTAGTAGATCCTACATTTCTAGGTGTCAAAGAAGAAGGACGCTGTGTGTAAGTAAGGATAACAAGAATACTACATTTTCTTTTTTAGTTATTACCGAACCGAATACAAGTCAAATAAGCCCAGAGTTATGCATATCATCGGTATTTCTTGTTAAGTGGCACTTGCTCCTTACTTAGTTGTTTTTTTTTTCCTTTCCGCATCACCTTAATGAGGTTCCTCTTACTTTATGTTTCGCCAATAAAACAGCAACAAAAAAAACTAACTAAAAGAAATTCATTATACGTGCTAGATGCTGGCGTGTGCTTTCATAAGAAAACTTTGGAATAAGTGGAATAAGGAAGAAAGTCTTGTTCTGTTAGTCTTACAAACCAGAAAAAATAGTTGAAAAGTGTTTTCTTTAGCAGAATCTCAGTTTCTGATTGCCTATAAAAATTTCACAATAAAAAACAGGCAGCTGAAGAGTCATGACAATGTAGCATTTCTAAGTAAGTCTAAGTAACAAACAGAGAATCCACAGTTTCATTAAGGTAAATCAAAAAAGTAGGGAAGTCGAACAAAAAAGCTTTCCTTCACCCCACAATCCCTAAAAGAGCGCATCGTGCGGATTAACCAATCTCCATTTTCTTTACAGAGTTCTTTAATTATTTATTATAAACCAATTACAAGTTCTCTTTAGTTGCCTACAAAAAAATGGAAATTGGGGTTATGTTGTATTGTATACAATATCTTTTTTGATCCCTCGGCTTTTTCTTTTCAAGCACTCATTATTACTCGCTGTACTCCATAGAGTGTCATAGGTTGGATTATTGCGTGTAAAAATGAAATAGAGAAGGCCCGGGATGTCTAGGATGTATCGTAAGAAGGGGATATGGATATCCTATTTATTATTCAAAAAAAAAAAAAGGGATGAATGAAATTTGGTATAGCATAGATGCCGTACTATAAATTTAGAGATGTGCACTGTGTTAATTCCTCCTTTCCTTGATTATAGAAAAAGAGCAGTGTTACAGAAAGAAAGGGAAAAACATTGTTTTGAGGAGTTTCTTGTCTTTGCGAAGTTGTTAGAGAAAATCCATTTTCTAAAAAAAGTCTTTCGTGAATTCCCTACACCGCACAGGGGTTTAATAGGATCCAGTACAATTCTACATTTACGACAAAATGGTTCACATCATAAATGAGATGTATTAGTTCATCATATGCATATTTATGAAGTTGAAGTATTAAGTCAAAGAGTAATTGCTTGCGTTATTTAAGAGTTCCCGTAGGCAAATTAGTTAACTGGTTCGATTCTATCTATTTCTTTTTAATAGTAGCATTCACATATCAGTCTAAAGAGATTACAATCCTTACTCATTCGTGGATAGCGATACTTAGTCTTATTCTTGTATTCCTAGATATATTCTCTAAAAGATCATGATAGTAGTAATAAAATAATACACCACTATTTCATTCGAACAACAAAGCACCTTAGCGAAAGGGCAGAAGAGCAGAAACACAGGACGGACACAGGATTCAAAGATAGACATACATACTTGTTGGACATATTTACATGAAAGGGACAAAACTTTTAGAACACCTACATCTATTTTTCCTAGTCTCGCAAATAAAATAGAAGAGGGCTTTCGCCGATAGTTGATAAAAGAATAAGAAATAATACAGAAATAGCTCAATTCGTTCCTAGAGTTAGAGTCATTCATTTGAAATTCGTCCAATAACGTGCGTGCATTCCTCAGCTTAGTAATACTCTAAAAATTCCGTGAAACAGTCAAGAAGCTATAGGTCCTAAACATTCTAACCGACAACTAGCCAAAACAAAGTCACAGACAACATAATCAATTTGACTGCAGAACATAAACTATATGCTATATGAAAGGCAAAGTATAGGCTTAGGCTTAATCTATTACTTCAATCCGTTCAGAGATCAATATTCATTCAAAATATCCTTTACGAAAAGAATCAAAAGGGCAACCAAAGAGAAAATGAAAGTCAAATCCCAATACTATGTATGATCATACTACCCGCTTTCTACGTTATACAACTAAATAAAATAATAGAACTCAAAAGCTCAGTCATAAACGAAAATAGAAAATTGTTGAATGAGATCATCTTTAAATCACCGCAAACCTTGTATCCATAAGTAAGGCACTAAAGAATTTCTATTTCTAGGATCTAGGGTAGGTACTTTTTAGTTTAGAGATCCATAGAGTAGTCTATAGGCGGGGCATGCTTAGGAATAATTAATCTATTTTAGCAACTAGGACTCGAAGTTAACAAAGTAAGAAAGAAATAGTTGATTTCACTTTCATTTAGTTTAGCAACAGGTTTCTTTCTTGCAGTAGGTCAATTATTAGTTCGGTATTCGCGATAGTAGTCATAAAAAATGTATGTAATAGGTGTGTTAGCTCCACCTTGTCTTTTTTGTTTGGTATTCTTTCTCTTTTTTGAACTATTTGAAACCCTCCATTGCTATTTCCGAACAATTCTATCTCGCGAGAAATGAATGAGGTGCGTATATTGATATGGAATGTATATACAGTATAATGGATGCTTACAAGCAAAAAACAAACTTACCCAGAGATACAAAAACGTATGCTTTTATACATATTAACTAGCATTTCAAGCATTATTTTGATACGAGATCTACTACATGTTTTACATTTTTTTTAGTTTTGTCCCTTTACCATAACTGGTATACTGGTATATAAGTACAATAAGTGTGAATTCTTAAAGTTAATAAAAAAACATGGAGTAGATGTCGTTTAAAAAGGAAGACCTTAACCAATAATAATATAGTAGAGTAGATGCGGGTACCCCCTGTTGGATGTGATACGTACCCTACTCTCAGCACACATTGCACCCAGGCAAAAAACCCGAAAACTCTCATTAGGGTGATTTCCTTTGCAAGTGCGGGCCACTGCAAGGTTGCATGTGCTGGTCTCAGAAGGTGACACTCTGACATTAGGCTGTCCGTTGGGGGAAGGAGAAGGGAAGAAGAGAAATAAACCAATCTAGAAATCGCTAGGCTACATTCCTATTTGACGCACCAATTTATAACCAAAAGGGTACTTGAGCTTCAAGTTCAAAGACAAAGAATTTACCCAAGGAATGCGTTTTTCTTTTCTTTTTTGACTAGTGGAAAGTCTCTATCTATTCCATCCCGGACCTCTAGAAGCAGCTTCTCAGTCTGCTTCGTGACCTTTTCTCTTTCTATTTTCTCTCTGTCTTCTACCTACTACCTCTATTTTGTTTCTTAGACGGACTCAGGGTTGACTTTGGAATGACTTACAACTATATACGCAATTACTTGATCAACACACAGGACGGAATCCCTTTCTGAAGAAGGAGGCCCCTCTCGGACTTTGGGAAATGTAGAGAGCTCCCTCACCCTTCCCTTCTTCTTTCCTACTTGGTTCACTCTATCTCCAATCCACTATTTCTTTCCGGAGCCGAAGAATTCTGTAGTTGGGCCGGGGATCACTGTTAGTTAGTATAAATGAGGGCAAAGCATCCTTTGTTGATTTTTCATTCAACATTCTTTACTTTCTAGCGACCTTCCTTTCTGAATTCTTTGACTTTCATCTAACTTTTTTATGGACCTACCCTCGTTGTTTCTTATGTTGGCCTCTGTCTGTGACCTTCAACTAGCGAAGCTTTCTCCTGAGTTCAACTCTTTCCGGGAAGCAAAAACTATCCTCACTTTCCCATGTCCACTTCTAGGCCACAAATAGATTCATTCTACCCTCTTTGACGCAACGAGTTGCTAAGCGTCTCACCTGC
>JAYMSR010000056.1:0-31430 GCA_036897825.1 Plantago rigida
TATTTGTCTTTTTTTTTTTTCTCAGTCGCTCTTGACTTTTTTTGGAAGAATATCTACAAACATCTATCAACTCCCTTTTTTTTGGTTATGATTTAGCCCAGTTTTGTCATTATATACGTTCTCGCGTGTTACTATAGGTTATAGGTCTTCTTTTTTTAGAAATCTACTAAATAGAGAAATATAGCATAAATCTGCCGCTGCCTTACTCTTACTTCTCTTGTCACGCCAAACTTTTTTTTTATCGCCCTTAACGCATAGCTTTTGTGAATAATAATCAAAGAGTATCATAGAAGTTCCAGAGAAATCCATAGTCAACCTAATGTTGTTAGACTAAGAATGAAAATGAAAATCTGTAGACATTGACGCAAACAAATAAGACGAAGAAAAAGGTTTAAACTAATATACACATCATCTCTTGTTGTAATCTTATAGTCAAAAGTACAATACAAACATCTAAAAGCATACACGAAATAGAAAGGGCCAAAAGGTCTTATTGAAATGTATGAAAGTAGACTCAAGATAGAAAGGAGTGTTAGCTCATAGTTTAAAAGCAAGAAATATGGATTTACTCGACGACCAGTACCGCGCATAATGACTATTACTTTCAGCACGTTTTTTTCTTTCTATCTATAGTCTAAAATTGTAGACTATGCTATGCCATCGATCAAATAACATCGATTGCCGACTGCGAGGTACTTGCCAACATAAAAACTCTCGTTTTATTACTAAATCATATCTATTATTTTACGCCCAGGATAATATATGCCTTTTATGCCTTGAAAGACCCTACGCATACACAGAAATCTACTGAAAAATTAAGAATCATAGATCGAGAAGGATAGGACCAATCACAACAAGCAATGAAACTATCTTTTACGTTATTATTATCTATTTATATACATTTGTATTGATTTTGTATTGTGGGACTTTTTATTAGTAGATCGCTTCTAGATGAATTTAGCTAGTTACTCTATAGAAATTATGAATATCTCCGTTGTTGTTTCTATTGATCCTAGTATTTCTTTGGCTCATGACTTATATACCCATTTAATCCTTTAATTATGCTCGTTACTTATTGTTGTATCTTCAGGTCTGTAGAAAAAAGAATTTTCATGGTTCCATTCTTTGTTTGTGTTCATACATATAGCTACTATTCCTCTACGTTCTTACTACTACATAGCTCGTGTGTTAGTTATAGTGAAATAATTGATTCTACATTGATTCTACTAAGTACATCATGTAGGCATACAAAGTGAACTAGTTAATATTATCCTACACTCTATATCGTGGATTGGCTTAAGACAACTAGTAGACAAAAAGAAGGATTGGAATTTTGGGGTTGGATCTATACATTTTAGAAATGTAACTAAGTCTATCTGAGGAGGAGGAGATAGCAAGACAAAGCCAACTCATAACTACCAACGGTAAATATATTGGCTGGGTCTCTGGAAGTTCTCTACTCTATATTTCTAAGGATTTTTTTATCACCCTCTATCTACCTACTCTAATGAAATTATTAGAATCTAAAAATCCTTACCTAATTATTCGTGTATTCTTATTTTTTTCACTTCAAGTAATTAAGTCAATATGAAAAAAATGGCGTTGCACCAATGAAAGACTCTAAAAAATAAAATGTGAAATACAAGTTTGAAATCTACAATTTGACTTTTTTCATTCCTATACCCAATTGATCGAGATAATAAGGATTCTTCATAATGTAGAGAAAATGTAGAGATAGAGTTCCTCATTCTTATCCAACGACTCTGTCTTCTTTTTTTTTTAGATCTTTTACTTCCTCTACGAATTAGAGTGAATTTACTTCTATTTCTATGATGTTCTGAATATTTTTCTCAATTATGCATATTTCTCTCCAAACTTTTGAAATTCTAGAAATCTATAATATAACTAACTAGATAATGACTATTTTTCCCTCAGTAAGCATGGATTTCGATTCGATAAATTTCATAGATGAAAAACCAAACTAATAGCACATATTATTTTCTTATTTATGGAATTTATGGAAGAAGATTCTATTAACTAACTCTATTAACCGATTAGGTTTTTAGTAATAACCGTTGTTGGTTATTATTCGTTAGTATAAGAAAGTTTACAAATAATGCGCTACCAGAAGAGATCTATTGAACACAATTTCTAACAAGACAGGATCTTCCCTTTCGAATTTTGCTATACAATAAATGATGCACATGTATGTTGGGATATTCCTTTTGTCGGTGCGGGTGCAATAGAAAGGACCTAAGACTTCTAGGACTATAAGGAATTAAGGAAAAAAGCATTCCATTAGATACAAGATTAGTTATACCCGGTTGAGTCGTTACAAGAAGTATGTTGAACTATATTCCTTATTACATATGTTTGTTACATATGTTTCGCTACTTTTCTTCACGCAGGACTTCCTTCCTATAGCTTTTTTTTTTATGAAATCTTCAATATAAAATCACTACCTTGTATTGTAGCTTCTTTTATAGTTTCTTATATAAAAGAAATACTGTATTTACCGAATTTAAGCCTTAAATGAAATGGTGTTGTTAGGGAATCGCAAGGAGAAATCACACAATTACATCAGTAGTATATGTTGCACCATAGTCTAATAGAATCTTGGTATAGATTTTTTTGTTGCTTAGAATGTTAGGAATGAGAATAGAAACTGCTTTGGCGTATTGCTAGGTGGGAACACAATCCTTCTTCCATAAATAAGAAATTAGATATGCTTGATTAGGTTAGGCTCCGGGAGGGTACTATAGATCTTTCTTTACTTTGCTAAAGAAGTAAGACCTCCTTTCTACGCTTTGGTTTGTGTTTGGATAAGAAGAGAAATATGAATTGATAATATATCAAAAGAAGCTACAAAAACAAGAGTTTACTTTAATGATCAGTATCAGGCATCATGACTAACATTTACTTGTATGACTTTTTATTAGATTCACTACTTGTGTCAGCGCTTGGGGCCCTACTCAAATCCTTGCTTGGGTTTTTGGGTAATGATGCTAAAAAAGGGGGAAGAACACTTAGGGTTTTTACTTGACTTGTTAGTATGGAAATAATGATTGATGTCTTGTATAATATCTATACTATAATGTATGAGATCTTGGACCTCTAGGATTTGTTTTCTATTTCGAAGGGAAATAGGTTTTTGTTACTACTGCAATAAAAGAGTATCTACCACTACCAAGGCAAACTATTCCTAACAAAATAGATGCGATAGTGTGGTGATATTTGCCAACAACTTACTGCTATTATTTATTATACAAGTATGAATTCTATTCCAAGAAATAACTAATTAGGAACACATTAAGAAAGAATCAAAATAGGAGTATGGGTGAATCCCGGGTTGGTACTTTGACGTTGTTCCAAAGTGTTCTACTAAGTTTGCTTGTAATTCTATCAAATATCAAAGTTTTTTGGATTTCTACATAGAATGTATTTATTTTATCCTGTGCTAGATATAAAAGAGAACAGAGTCTGAAAAATTCTTTTAGTTAGATAAGATAGAAATAAAAAATGGCAAAACAGGAGAATAGTTTAGTGTTAACTTTTCTAGTAAATATCAAGTAAGAACTGGACTAAAGGCCGAGGTTCCTTTTTCATAATTATGTCAAGCTTTCCTTCATCAAAAGAGATATATGACTGATTCTCCTCGGATAACTAAGAAACAAAGCAAACAATGAATGACTAACTAAATAATATTACGAAAAAGTATGTTACCCATTTAAGATATCTCAATAACAAGTAGTCAAGTAGTAAATAATAGTTAGTACAAGGATTATTTTCTTGCCGAAAAATTTTCTCTACTCTTTTTTTTACACGCGATGTGTTTATTACTTTATACATGTGCACGTTAGGGAAGAGCCCAGCCTCTTACAACACAACTACAACTAAGAAATAATACTATACTATACTATGCTTCGGGATAAATGATATGATATATTCTATTCCACGATTCGTTCATAAGTTTTCAATAGAAATTGAGGTTGGTAGGCTTTATCCTGATCTATGATCTTATGATCTATAGTTGGGTATGTAATAAAATTCTATTTCTAATCAATTTATGTATTCATGTACCGAGTCCGATATTCTAATTGTAGAACACAAGTGTGCGTGCAACAACTTCTAAAAGATGTAACTTTTCCTTTATTTCACTGAGTCTATTTCTATAGCTATAGAGTAATTAGTAACAAGAAATGATTAAAAAATTATCTATCTAATCTTGTAATCATGTTTTTTTTCGGATCTTTTCATTTTATCCATATTCTGTCTTACGTATGAAAAATCGCAGACTATGATTGGTGCAATGCTTCCTTTTTGTTGTAGTAATTTGGGTTGTATTAAGAAGGAAGAAAAAGACAACCTCTTTTTTTTTTTTTGTAGCAAAGGAAATAGCCCGAAACTCTGTTTAGGTTTGAGAAGAGATCCAATAATTTTCTTTTACGAATACAAATACAGAAAAAAGAAAAGGGAAAAGAGGTATTCTTGGTTTAGTTTATATAGTTTTATTATATTCTAGACACAGGCGCGACGAAATACTACCATGACTTCTCATTTTTTTATGTTGTGTGCATACTAAAAGAGAGCTCTTATAAAGCATAGAAGAGACAAAACAAGGCAAAGCTTCTAACTCGGCAAGCTATAAGATTAAAACATATCTGTCTGATAAGTCCCGTTTCCAGAAATTGGAGAAAACACATTTCATTTGTCATTTCAATTGAAAATATACGCACGCAAGGTATGAAATTTAAGGTATATAAGATTTCAACTATTTGCAATCAATCTCAGCCAAGTCTTTCTCAAGTAATAAGTTTCTTACCCCGGTAGTCTGCGTATGCCAACCAAGTCAAGGGCATGTTTCATTCATAAAATAGGAGTTGATAATAATATAGTAGTCACAAAAATGTCAACAGCCCAGTAAGGAATTTGTCCTAAATGACTATTTTTTCTAGTTTTTCATCTACCATATACTCTACAGTAATGATGATATAATCAAGTACCAAATCTCCTTTTTTCTTTTGAAATTCTAAATATCAGAGCCTTGTATTTTATTTGTCTAACTATGTACGACAACGTTTCTATACGCGATTTCCCTCTATTTCTTCTCTTTCAATTATTTTTAGTTAGGGTGGGGACTCATTTAAATAAAACCAACCAGCAGCATCAAATTAGATAGATCGGAGAACTCTAAATGTTCTATTATTTCTTTCTTACTTGTAATGTAAACATGTATTATTTCCACAAAGCAATCACAGCAATAGCAGCAGAAGGAAGGGGTAAACTGGATATAGATAGGAATTCATTTTAGACGTGACATGCTAGATCATCAATATTGTGTAAGTAGATTTGACTGTGGTACCCCCGAAATAATGTTTTTGCTACTATCTATCATTTCTCATTATTGAATTCTTTGCACACCCTTTTTTCTATTTAGAAACTAGAACTTCTACAAATCTTTGTCATAAATCCTAATCTTATTTCTTTGAACTTTTTTTTTAGAGCATATAAACTTCTTCTTCTTCTAACCAGGATCCTTGGTTGACCTACAACCTAGTCTAATTCATTCACAACTTCTTTTTTTTTGCTTGGTCTTGAGATAGATAAATAGTAGTAGAAACACCGCAAACATACATAAGGTAATAATAGAATGCATGTTGGCAAAAAAAAACTAAGCTTCACTGGGTTATGGAATCGAGAGGAATAGCGTGACATGACAAGGACTCTTTTTAAAGTCATTCAGGAATTGACTAGATATCTTGTATCTTTTGCCCAGACCTGGAAGTAGGGAATGTAGTTTTCAAGCATCCTATATTTTGTTTTTTGCATTAGGAAAATAAGTGCTAGTCAATTTGAGGTCTGCCCTTAATTGGTGGTAATTCAACGTATTTCTTAGTTCTTCTTACAACTTAATGTTGTCGAGGTATGAATATTCAACATCTTCTTCATAAGTCAATTAGAATATCTGCTTTTGTCTCAACAAATCCCGTGGCTTAGCCAATTGCTCTCCAGGTTCTTTTATTTGCTCTCTATTTTATGTATAGAATTAAGATTTCTTACAAGCTCCCACATAAACCACAATTTCATTTTTGTCTTCCTTTTCTCTTACAGAATCAAATAGAAGTGGTTTTCGGTTATACAACGTTTTCACAACTTACATCTAGAAAACTATAAAGAAAGACCTGCTCTCTTTTGACTTTTTTCTCTTACGAGGTAATGGGTTTCTCTATAACTAAAACAAAGCGAAATGGAGTATTTGAAATGCAGCAGCAAAAAGAAAAGTGAGCGAAGAATAACATTTTGTGCTAACAAGAAGACCCATTCTCAGGTATTTTTATTGGATGGAGGAAAGGTTTAGGATAACTAACAACCAAAATAGATAGATTAAGGAAGGAATAAACAGAAAGACCCAGAAAACTTTCTTTGGTCAGTTATTTTTGCAACATTTTTTTTGTAGAAAATGAAAATAGTTGGGTTAATAATCCAGCGTAGACATCAGCTTTTGGACAACTGTGCATAGACGCGAGTGAGTATACTAGAATTAATTGACTAATTAATGTCTAAGTGCCGGTGGTTTACGATATCGAAGTTCAGTCAGTTAGAACATCTTTAGATTACTCTAATATCCAAATCCAAACACCTATAACGAAATGAGGTCCTACCCAAAACTTGCTATTGCAATTTCTTCCTACCATGACACATATCTATCTTATCTTACTTACGTTCTAAGTCATAATTGACTCCAAACAACATTGTTTCATTTGCAGTATTTGGCATATTCTAAGTTTTGTCTATGAAGCCGAATAATTGAGAAATTTTTTTCCTACTAAAATCTTCTTAGGAATTCTTTTCAACAAAAGTTTGGCAGTCCTCGTCCACCGAACCTATTTATGCTCGCTCTTCTTCCTTCTTCGTCCACTTCTGGTACTCAGTGCTATCGCCTTTAGAAGCTTGCTTGTGCTCATTGACCCGCACAATAGCGATTCCTAGTAGTCGTTGGTCGAACGAAAGGGATTCGTGCACCCATTAGTGTACACGACCTTTTCTTAGGTTCATTTTCTTCGATTCTCTTCTTAGGTGTCTTTTTCATTGCACTCAACCAGTAGTCAAGAAGAAGGGGAAGCCTAAGGCTGCTTCCTACCTCCGTGCGGACTTCCCTTGCTTTCTCTCCTAGAGTCAAAGGTTCACTCACGGGAGCGTGCCTTTCGCTCTTCTCTCTATTTATTATCTATCCAATTTCCCTTTTTCTTTCTTTGTTCGCCTCTGCGGACTTATCAGAGACCCCGGATATCTATCTGCTGGAGCCCAGTCTCATCCCGGATTGGAATCTAGATAAATGGTCTATGAACTCCTAATGTGTAGATTCTAGGTTTTCTTGATCGAGTTCCGGAACTCGGTCTGATCGCCGTCCATAGGTTCAGAAGCTTCTAAGTACCTTGAATTGAATCCTTCTATCTCTCTATTTGGAGATCCAAAGTCCTTAGTTAGAGTTGTTAGATTCGAATGAATCTTTCGCAGCAAGGCTAGTTTTCTTCTTCTCTTCTTTCTTGCTAAGTCTGCACTACCCTCTAGCAGGCTTTCTTCTCTTTTCCCTTCTCTTTCTCTTTAACTGTTTCCCATCTTCTTGTTTTTGTGTTCAAGGGCCTTTCCCTTCCTTTCTTTTTTCTTTCGTTCTCAATTTCATGTACCCCCTTTCTTTCAGGAAGTTTTTCATGCATACATCTCCTCCTTTCGAGATAGGACGTGAACCCAAGGCTACCACTGGTGATTTTGTTCTTTAGGGCCCTTTGACTCCTAGATTGGAACTCTTATAGGGGCTGGCTTTCTTAATGAAAGGAAAGGGTCCTCTGAAGTGGCTAGGGTCGGATCCGGTCCCTTCGCTCTTTCGCGTCCCCGGCGTGCTAGTACTATTTGAGGTATTGGAACTCGATGCTTGCGGATTGTTGCTCTTTTCCAAGTTCTAGTCCAAGATCTTCTCATTTGTTACGTTTGTGTTTGTTATTCAAGTTTACCTATTATAGATTATAGAACAAGTCCAAAGATATTCCAAATCCCGCTAGAATTTCTTTTTGATGTTTGGGAAAAATGCGTTAAGTTAGATGTTTGTGATATCGAAGTATATGCCTCCTAGTTTAGTTAGAATTTAAAGAGTTGGAAGTGTTTGACGTGCCTACGAATACAGGATAATAGATAGATCCTTAGTTGAAAGAGTTCCTAGGTTGATAGAAATAGTTGAAAAAGTTTAGGGAAGAAGAAGCCCTAACACTTGTTGGAAAGAAAAGAGATTTCGCTTCAACATCTTTTGAATAGCAGCCGGTGCAAATAAATATAGATCAAGAGTTTCGGAAGTAATATGCTCTCTAAATTAACCAAGACTTAGTCCCTTTTTTGCCTGCCTTAGCTTTCCCGCGTATATAGTTTTCTAAAGGTTAAGAAAAGTATAGTGTGCTCTCATTTCATTTTGAGTTAATATGCACCCTTGTATGTAACAGAATGAATTTCCGGAATGTTGTATATAGAAAGATGAGTGAGAACTGCTTACTAATTGCCTGTTACAGGTCTTCTCGTGTAGACTGCTAACATTTCTATTATATAACGTCTTACTTACAACATTTCCTTCTTTCCACAAGATATCTATTTAACTATTTCTCTTCCATTTCATAACTAAGTCTATTCCTAACTTACATACATGAATGTAAATCTCCAAAGTTGATATGACTATTTCTATTTGTCTTTCTGGGGATAAGATATGGGAGTAGTGGCCTTGAGTCATTTGATTATTTACTTGTCTCTGTTGGTATTCACTTTTGTTTACTTAGACTTCAGTAGTAGGATATTTTCTCTTTCTTTCTCTTTCAATCTGTTTGCTTGTTTGCCTCTTTTTTCTTATTTTCTTTATTTTGGTTGTGTGCTTATGTATTTATGTGATTATTGTAACTGCTTACCTTTCCAACTTTCTATGTATATTGTGATTTTTTCTCTTTAGTCATCTTTCTTAAAAATCCTATTTTCTACCCCATTATTCAATTCAATGTATTTCCTTCCAGCGGAGATTGTATTCCACAAATAAGTTTTTATTACTATTCCATTTTCTTCGGTAGTCAAACAAGTACGCGATTTATGTAATGCTTCTACCTAAGCAGGACAACACTAGTCAACTTTCTTGTTGTTAAGTCAAAGTCAAGATCATGCAAAGCAAACTGATTAAATGAAAAACACAATAAAAGCTTCCAAAGAGAAATACAAAAATGGAAAGACTCCATAACTACTTGTAAGTGCTTAAGGAAAAAGTTTCACACACATAATACCAAAAAAGATCTGTTCCTTTGCGCAAGTTTCAGTACATAGTTTAGAGCTAGTTTAGTATATTAATTAGTATTTATATGCGTAGACTTCACTAATGTATAGAAGACTTTCAACAAGGATAGGAAAATAGTTTTTGCTTCAACACTAATTATTAGCGTTGAGTTCTAACGGATATCTTTTTGATTCTTTGTCAGACCAATTTCATTGTTGACGTGCTTTTGCGACTTATGTTCTTTTGTTCTTTAGATTATATAGAACTTTCTCCTTATCCTTAGTAAGTCATACATAATTTGAATCGTACATTTACGGAGTTTTCTTAAATCATAGTAGTAAAGATTCCTTGTAACTTGTAATGTAAAGGCTGGAAATGGAAAGGCAATTCTTCCTAGTTAAAGTGTTTCTACTAGTTAATAACGAATTAATCTTAACCACACACTATGGAGCAGCAATACAAATAAGAAATAATAGTTGAGAGTCATTCTTTCTTTTAGAGACAATTCTTCATGATAATTAATTAGATTAGATAAGTAATAAGAAATATTAGCGGTTGTTGGTTAGTTGGAGATCAATTTATTGACCTTGTACTGTACCCATGTTGGATTGATTTGAATTGTGAATTATTTATACTAAGACTAAGGCGTGCCTATAATACCCAAAATACCCAACTTTCCCTTTTCTAGTTTAGTTTCTCGATTCTTTTTATTTAGCAACAATCCTTGACTTAGCCTTTGTATCTATTTGTATCTAGAAACTCTTTATTCTGGGGATTGCACCAATACTTAACCGACTCTCAGTTTTAGTAAATATCTAGTTCTTGGAATTATCCCGTCTTGGCTTGTATAACATACAATATTCATTTGAAGAGGTTTTATTTCACTATTGGTTTCCTTTTTCTTTCCTCTAAAAACAAACCCAAATACTCTTGTAATTGTACTCACAACATTGCTTTTGAATCTACACTTTTCTGAACGTTGAAGACTTTTGGAGTTAGATTTAGGGTTGATGCCGAACTCATGCGAGTACTTTATGTAAACCTTCTGCGAGGCTTTCTAGAAAAAAAAGAAAGGAAATAACCCATAAGAAATTACTACGATTGTTAGAGAATTTCATAAATAAGGTATTCTAAGATTCCTAGAATATGCATGCGTATAAGAACTACGGCTTAAAAAACTTCATTCTAATTTAGTATCGAGAGACTGCTAAAACTAGATTCAAAGTAGAGATGCAACCCATCATATCGAAATGTTGAAAATGAAACAAGTCTTGACTTTCTTCTATTACAACTATTACTTACTAGCTAAAACTGTAGAAGTCAAAAGGAGTAAAAACACTTCATGCAGCAATGCCCGGTTAGTCCTGGAAGGAGGCATTCTATGATTATTGGTCGCGGTTTAAGATTTAGACCACGTCGAAGAGATAATACAAAATAAGAATTGTTGAACTGTAAGAGTTAACACATGCTTCAAATTCGAAGTAAAAGAAAGAAAAAGGAAAACAGCAACAATCGTTTGATTAGCTTTCTCTACACTTCCTCTTGCTATTCATTTTGTGCCCGAGTTAGCTATTGTTACCAATTCACCAACCCATAATCTAGAATTACACATTTTGGCATGAACATCGTGAGATTCACCTTCAGAAAACAAAGAATTAGAGAACAACAAAATAAAAGAAACCCAATAACTTGTACTCAGCCAAAGCTAGAAAGAAGAAAATAGAAGGACGGGACACACGAGTTTATTAGTAACTAAGAAACATTCATGAATGATAGGAGAATGAAAAATGAAAATAGGCAAAGATTAGAACTTTTCATCACAAATACATACATAATATTTGATAGTTCTTAGGATTTTGTGACAAGCAAGCATATAAAGGGAATTGTAAAAACTATAAAAGAGTTCGGGCAATAAAACTATGACTATACTATGATTGCCTATATTTCTTCTCTTCTTCTCGCTCGGGTATTAGGAATTGAGTATCCTTCTTACGAGGCAGCCCTGGAATCTTTACTAAAAAATCTAAAGTTGATGGTTATACATTTTCAGTCAAATTCTATCTATATCTAACAAATCAAATTAGAAGGAGAGGTGGTTTTTTTCTATTTTTCTTTCTTTGTTGGAATGATTTCCGGTCTTAGGTTTACACCAAGCATTTTCATTTTATTTGGAAGTATCGATGTGGACTCCCCCGCATCCTAAATATGGCGTTGCACCAATGAAAGACGGAGGAAATAGGTGAAATAAATGTTCAAAAAATGCAGAAATACAAAAATGAAAGAGAAACCACTAATAGAGAATCCTTGTATAGCAAAGGAAATAAGAAACCTAAAACAACAAAAAAATAGCTGACAATGTTGCGAAAGAAGAGTAGGATAAGACTTCCTTTCTATCTCGAGTTCACTTTCATCTTTCTTCTAGATCCCACCAGCTATTCCAAAAAAGAAAAGGAGAACATACATAACAGCAGAATCTCGTGCATAGAATACACGAGATTATTTCCATTTCATAATAAAAAATAATAAAGCAATATCACTTAGAAAGAAAAAAGACTCGGTTTGGCGATGTAGTAAATGAAATATTTTAGGCTCTTTCCTCAATTGTTGTAATTGTTGTAATCCTTCTCGTCTAAAAAGAAAGATTTGCTCTTTATTGCTATATTCTATTTGAGTTATTCAAATCACGATACCCAACTTTTTACCATTCCAGTATTAATTACTAGAGTCCCAAAATAGACATCTTTACAAAAGAACAGAAGTCATGAATTTGAAATCTAGACAAACAACAAGAAATACATGTTTAGAAATCCCTAGCTGTGGATTCATTATTCCTAAGTCTGAGAAAATAGAAAAAACAAATCTAGTAGATTTCGTTTACACCTGACTCACTCACTCACCTTACCTTGTGTGCTCATACAAAAAAGGAAATACAAAAAAAAGGTTGTAATAGAATACATTTTGAGTAGTAAGTAATAACTCCTACTCCCGAAAACTTAGGTACTCGTAGACTATGTAGTCAGTCATACATAAATGAAAAGATCCAGAGTGCTAAGGTTATTCAAAAACAGAAACTATATTTGATACTACATTTTTTTTTGCACATAAGAAGTACTTTAGTTCTATTCTTGCATTTCTTCCAAAAACAACAAACATTCATTATTTCTATTTATTTGTGAAACAACTCCTCCATCAACATTTAAACAACGTAAAAAAGTACGTCTTTCCTATCTCTCTATCTAATTGAAAACTCTCGTTAAATACTGGCCTACTACTAGTGGACTTTGAAACTCTTGGTCTATATAAAGAACTAGAAAGTGTGCGGTTTCCCATGTTATTAGATGTCTATAGATAGATAATATAGGTAAGTAAGTAGTACGCGGCTTTTTTGTTTCCTCTATCTTTTGCCTCGATTTGCCTTGAGAAGTAGTTTCTATATATAGTTTCTATATAGAATGTATTTTCGACGTATACTTTATGATCCAATAATTGGTTATGCACGAGTACGCACGAATCTTGAAATTCTTAGAAAAAAGGAGAAATAGAAATATGCTCTATTAGACAAAGACGACTATTATGTACTAAAATACTATAGTAGAAGTAGAGACACTTAAACATTGTTTGTTAGAAATTCTTCTATTTTTCGGAGGTAAGTACTTCATTTCTATTTCTAGGAGAAATTCTAGTTGAAATGTGGAGTTCTTAGATCCAAATACTATACTACATACAGTAAATCAACCAAATGTCAAAGTTTCTTATTATTATTATTTCCGGCATTGTTTTCTACGGCTACTCTTTATGTACAATATCCTCCCTATTAAAGGCATATTTCACGTGAGAACTTTTTGTATTATTTTAGCTATCCAGAATTCGACACGTAACAAGTGACTCCTTAGTAAACCCCAGATCTCTTTTATCCACTCCCCAACTTGTAACACTAAGAAGTTTGCGAAGTAAATAATCCCTCAAACTAGAATCTATAAGAACAAAGTATGTTGTCTTAATCAACGATCCTTCGTCTTCTTCCTCTCTTTGAATTCATCTTTCTAGATGAAATGAAAGAAGAAGGAGTCGAAAATGTATACAATTTTCTTACTTAGCTTAGAGCAAAAAAAGGTGAAAGTGCAAAAAAAAGAGACATCAAGATTATCTAGAATTCAATAAATGCATAAATAGCTAAGCCAAAGAGAAATTCATTACCTATTCAACTCGCAGAGGATAGGATAGGATAAGGCAGAAGCTACATAGATATTCCTAAACATAATTATACATCATTGATCATTGGGGAATGCAGAAATAGAACTAATAATTAGAAAAGTTCTAAAAAAGAGAAGAGAAATATACGAATACTTATACTTAAGTTTTTATAGTAGCCTTAAACAGTTTCTTTCAATTAGTGTTGCTAGTTTAGTAAAGAATATTTGAAAGAGTTTGAGGCCAACCCGTGCACGTATATTATATCAGATATGCTGCTGCTGGAGTATAATTCTTTCTTATCTTCGATCTTCAGTTTCTTCCCTACCATCCTTTTGTAGCCTTTAAAGAACGTATCCTACATCCAATTCTTTTTTTTTTTTTAGGTGATGTGAAGTAAGTAAGATTTCTGTTGTAGAGCTTTGACTGAGAAATTGGAAAGTGCATGATTACATAACTTCTTTATAGAACTTTATTTATAGAATTTGACACATGCTTTGTTGGATTAGATCTTCTATTTCTTATTTCTAAGAAAAAATCATTAAAGTAAGAAATGGTACCGTATTTGTATTGAAAAAGATTCGACTTACAGGGGCCTTTTATTCTTTAGTTGTTCAGGGACAACAACACTTGTTTTAACTCCTTATTTTTATTTAGTTGTGTGAAAACTCGAACAAAACGAACTCCTTCCTGCAAATAATTCTATTGGATGAAATCTATTCTTCTACGGAATTTCGAATTGTTTAATGAAATATTCATTCTTGGGCGCGTAACTCAAAATGGAGTCTTTTTGCGGCTGCTGCGTTTTTCGTTACTTCTTTGTTCCCAAAATTCCCTGCACAAAAAAAGATGAAGGGAATTCGTAGCTATATTCTGGTCTGGGTTACCGGTCTTCAAGCGTTGTAAGTTTCGATATAATACGACGATAGAATAGTAGAGTAGTTAGAAGCTAATGCTTACCAAATCTAAGCTGATGAACAGATGAGAAAAGTTCTGTTTGAGCTATCGTTTGTGAATAGTTATGTGCGCATAGTTGAAGGAGATCCGAAGAGTACACGTTCCTTTTCAATAAAAGAATTGACATCATCAACAAGGCAAAAAAAAGGGCGGAAGCATAAAGAAATTGGAAGTTTTGGATTAGATTCGACCCGTAATTCCTCTATCTAATAAGTACCTAAGCACCAAAAGCGCTATTATATAACAACTATTACTTACTTGTGGCGGAAAGAGAAAGGAAAGTGCGCGTTCTCACCAAGTTTATCCGCTTTCTAAATTTGAAAATAGAAAGTGAAATATGACAGCATTAGGTCCAACATTAGACTTGCCTTATTTTCTCTTTCCAGATGGATTCAATTATCACGCCAAACCAAAAGATTCAAAGAAGGTGTGTAAGAAGAAAATAGAATAGCAAACGAGCGTGAACAACAAAGCGAGGAAAGAGGCAGCATATTCCTTGTAATATTCATAATTTTCGTGAAGAAGATGCCAGAGTTAGGTAGGTTTCCCTTATTTTCATAGTGTTTATCTATTTTCTAGTTTAGTTAGAAGACAAATAGATTAGTAAATAAAGACAACAAGAGAACTAAAATCTAGTATACAACGCAAGTCAAACTTCAGGAGAGAAAGTTCTTAGTGTTGTTACCGCTTAGGTAGAATTATTAGTCATTTTAGTTGTTTACCTCTAAACGAAGGTTTTTCTACAACCTTCGAAAAAAGAGTCGTGCAAGATAAGAAATATAGAACAACATACCTTTTGTCCCTTTGGAAGCTAATAAAAAGAAAATGGAGTAGTTTCGGTCATATGTACCATAGAATCCTTTATAGGTACTTCAAAATATAGGATAGAAATTTTCGAAAAGAAACTAGGAGGAAAGAAAAACTTGTAAAAACATTTTATAGGTAGGAAAGAAAACCAACAAGATTTGGTGAGAATTCTTATCGTGAAGGTAACGTTAAGTAATAAAAAGAGATTCTAGAAACAAGTCTTAGCTCAATCCTTCCAAAGAGATCTACCCTAAAAGGTCAAGGTCCATGCCATACATTCCATTTATTAACCGAAGATATCTGACTAAACAGAGTTTTCCCCCAAAACCCAAAAAGAAAAAGTGAAAGAAATACGTTTTGTGATTGTGTCTAACGGATGCAAACGGAAACATATTACACTATAAAAAACCACACTTCAACGAATCAGCAAAGATACAGATACGTGATACGATTTTCAAGCAAATAGTTCATACACGGAAGATATCGAACTCACTTTGCTCTGAAACAGTTGCGACTCCAAAGAACTCGAATACAAGCTTTCCTCAAGTGAAGAACACTACAGTTGCGACCCCAAGTTCTTCAACAAGAGAAGATTAGTTGCGGTTTGGTCTAGCTGGGCGAAAACTCCTGGGTGCGCTGAAGTGGACTCTTCGGTGTGAAGAAAGGGAACGCTTGCTGGAGATAGGTTATTGTAACGGAACTCCATTATCTGTCTTAGTCAAGTTCAAGTCCTCAGAAGGGCGGAGTGGATTAGTTGAAGGATTACGCCACCTTCAGATACCACTATAAAAAAATCTGAATTGACTTTCTGCACCTTTACTTTCAGCAAAGCCTTTTGATTATCTGCTTAACTTACGCTTTCTGAAAAGTAGCCTTACGTGCACACTTACTGATCACACAAACTAGCACTTAAACAAAACAAACAAGTCTTCCGCTTGCTCTGACATAAGTAAGTATCAGTTACCACCTAAGGAGAAAAGTTTAGACTTCAAAAAGTGGCTATTCACCCCCCCTCTAGCCTTAAACCTTGTTGTCTAAGGGACCAACACCCGTCAACGTCCTTGACAATTTCCTTCTTTCATCAACTCTCTTCTTTGGCCATTCCTTTGGATGAGTTCTAGGCTCGACTCTTTTTTCTTATTTTGTCTTTCTCTTGGTCTGCTTGTCTATCTATGGCAATGGTTCTTTTTCTTCTATACTTACTTGATCATGGTTTAGAATGCCTTGTGGAGGGGTCTATTTCTTTCCTTTCTTCTTATTTGTTTCACCCAGAATGGACACGACGAAAACCGAAAGCTAGATCACATCACAGCCTTTTCTTCTTGTCCTCTCTCTCTATTCGCTTTCAAAATTCTAACAAAAGGTTTCTTTCTTCATATGAGCTTAGGCCATTACGCAGAGGATTCGCTTGCTTGTACCATACAGGAGCTATCTAGATCGAAACAATGTATTGCTGGAGTCAGAAATCCCCGTCGTCAAAGAAACGAGGACATGTTGGTAGTTTAGCAGAAGAAGGTGAAATACATCTCCCAACATCGGTTAGCGGAAAGTTCATGTGAGACCGAGCTAGGCTATTGCCTAGATCCAAGATGAGAAAAGGATGTCCAAGAATAGTCTATTATGCTTATGATCGCTAGCCCGAGTCTGGCTTTAGGGAATGGGCCAGTAGATTGTTGTAAAGGAAGGGCCTTACTCTATGGAATTTATGGAACGGGTCATCGGCCTTCTGCAGCAAACTCTTCTTTCTCAGAAAGACTTTCCTCTCCCTTTTCCTCTCTCTATTGGAAAATTGGCTCTTCCCCCATTCTTTGTCTTCTTTTCTTTAGCTTAGGAGGGTCGAAGATCTCCTTCTTCTGTAGATGGGGAACCTCTTGCTTCTGACTTTCTTTGCTCTTTCTTCTCTTCTTCTTTTCTATTTTTGCACAGCAACTCCAAAGGTTTTTTTGACTTTAATCAGAATCTGTCTTGATCTTCTTTTCTTCCTTCTTCGACTTCTTCCCATTCTTTTTCCTGATCAAGGTTGTTTTGTTCTTCTTTTCATGGAACTCTCCCATCTCCGATCAATACATCTTAGGGATATAGGGAGGTTGGAAAGAGATTTCTAACTAGACTAAAAAGTGGGCATATGATGACGACGTCTTAATCCTAATAACGTGCAATAACCTTTGGCTTAGTTTATTCTTTCACATACATGTATGTATGGTAGACTTCATTTCTTTACTAGTCTAAAATGAGGAGGAAGGAAAAACGACATGCCTAGCCAGAAAAAAATATCTTGACTTAGTTAACCTTACTAATTTAGTCTACTTCGAGTAACAAACAGGCAATAGAGGTTAATATAGAAAGCTTGACAAAAAAGAGATAGTTGGATATACCCAGACAAAATGGAAAGATTTTCTAAAACACTTTGGAAAATCACAACCATTTGTTCTTAACGGACCTAGTTTCTTATCCTTCGTCATATGCGGAATTGGCTGTGAGTACTATGCGTATGTAGTTGTTCGATATAGTTCGTATTTGAAACAGTATTATTAACATAACACTCTGAGAAGTTCTTCTTGATATGATAATAGTACGTTATTAGAGCATGTGTTGGAAATGCTATGTTTAGACTTATGTCTGCTATGTATGTTATCTATCTTTAGTCTTATTTAGTATAGAGAAACCCTCTGTATCTCTGTATATAAAAGAAGAAAGTCTAAGAGAATCCTCCTGTTCTAAATCAACTATATATCTATATCTGCTGCTGTTCTAAAAAATCTCTAGTTTTTCTATTAGAATTAGAAAGAAACTAAGAAAGTTTGAACCTAGCAGATGATTTTGAGTCCTAAGAAAAATCTACATTGACTCTTACCCTTGCGCATGCTGTTGAGAATTTGATAGGTCATTTATGTACGTCTTTGGAACCAGAATACTCGTCGTCTTAAGCAGTTACTTTTCGTAAGAAACTATGCCTGAATTCAACTATTCTATTACGTTGCATCCCTAACTATACCGCCCAAGATAGTTGTTAGACAACGTCTCTTAGATATATCTATGTCTTTTTAGAGCTGCTACTAAAGATGTCTCTACAAGTGATGTGTATGTGTATTAGTAATCAGACTCTCATGATACATCTCTCTTTCAACTCTTTATTTCATCTATTTCTATTCTTAGTTGCTTGTTTTTATGGTATAAAACTTCTGGGTGAATTCCACGATCGATTGTTTTCAATTTCTCTGACTATTTCACTATGTTATGTTATATGCTCTTCCTTAGTCTTGCTATCCTCTTCCTTGGCTAGATATTTATTGACTTTTGTATCTTGTGATTTCTCCTGTGTTAATTATTTCTAACTATTGACTCTTGATTGTTAGGGCCTTGCCTATATGTATTAGATACTTGTTTTGTTACGAATCACCCCGTTCACTTTCTTTACGTTTCCTTTTATGACTCATTTTATTGTCTTCGTTTTTTAGTTGTTGGTAAATGTTTGTCATAATTGGGTGCTGTCTAGTCTTAGGAACCAATACAATAAGAAAAAAATCCATCCTAAATAGATATATATATACTATAGTCTAATTTACTAGAGTCTAATTTACTATGCTATGGATAATAATAATAATATTCCCAACTCCTTCTTTTCTACTTTTTTAGGTAGTTGAAGTGGTATTTCTTTTTTTTTGTTTTAGGCATAGGATTAAACAATAAGCATCTATTTAAACTTCTCTTTACTTTATATATATCATTTTTATACAAAAGCCTCTGACAGCAATACAAGGAAAAAAGAAGTGGCGGTGTTCTAAGAAGTCAGAGCATCGGTTCCGAGTCAGATAAACCATTGGTTCGATTCTCTTCCATTAGAGCTAGAGAGAGTAGAAAGAATAGAAGTGAACCAAAATGGGTAAATCGCATACATTTGCAAAGAAGACTATATACGTTTTGTTATCGTTTTACACTTAATGAAAAAATAGAAAAGATGGTATTTCCCTAAAATAAAGACTATATACAAAAAAATACCCTATAATTCAGATAAATTACGGCTTCAACGGACTCTAGATCTTATTAAAAAATTCACTAAATATCTCTTAATAACTAAAATGAACAAATCTCTTTTGAGTCACCCTCTACAGTGAAAAAACCACTAAAATCACTGAAAATCACTCATCAAATAAAAACATCGTTGTCATGCTATATTGATAATATAGAAAACATTACTATTTTTGTCATTAACAAATTGATTTGTCAAATACGTATAATTCGTTAAAAAGTGTAGACTAATAGAAGGCCATAATAACTATAAATTTTGTCGATAAAAAGAACAATAAACTATAGATATAACTATAGATATACACTTTTGTCCATACTATATAAGTGTTTATCGTATTACAATAAATGAAAAAATAGGCTATTAACCTAAAATCAAAAATATTGTATTTCACTATAATAAAATAAAAAAGATGGTATTACCCTGGGTGATCGGATCGGACATTACCCTTCACCGGTGTTGGATGCCATCCTCTTTATGTTGGATGCTCTTAATGTTGGATGGGCTGATCAGGAAAAGAACAAAACACTTTCCTATAAATTTATGTGTCATAAATGCGTGATTAAGATTTTGAAGTACTCTTTCTTGCTTATTTCTTATTATTTAGACTATTTTCGTCTCTATTAATGTGTCCTAGAATCGTTACTATTGTTTTGGTATCCTAGATATATTAACATATTTGAAAAAGATAAAAGATCAATTTCCTTTAATCCTAAAATCCTATGAAATTGCTAATACAACTTTTTCGTCAATCTTTAGAGAAATATCCTACTAAAAAGAAAAAAGATAATTTCCTACAAAATACGAACTAAATCTATCGATAATATTTACGTACATTTCATTTCACAAAAAATGAACCTCTAACTATAGTCCATACTGTTGATATTTTAAAGAACATACCACTTTTTCCTACTTCAAATCAAAAAGAAAAGAAATACTACAATAAAGAAAAAGAACAAGAAACATAAATCACTAAAAAGAACTAAAGGTAAAAGAACATACAACTTCTTGCGATACTTTAGGGTATAATACATACAGACATTACATAATAGATATAATGTAGTACTAAAGTTCTAACCATAATGAATACTGGCGTACATACTTTAGAGATATTACATATTAACACTAGACTTTTTCTCATACGTTAGACGATAAATAGATTCTTTGTCCTATAGACTTTAATCCATTAGGGGAATAACAACTAGATGTTTAGACTTTCATAATAATGTTCTAACATAAATGAACACTTGGTATGTCTCAAATCCTTACTAAAATAGATAATTTCCTTACTAAAAAATAATAGAATGCCTTATTATCTCATGATTCCTTTCTCTTTACTATCTATCTATGCTCTCAATAAGAAGATCTACGAGAAGCATAATATTGTACCCCTACTTTCTTTATATTGTCTTCTTTCTCTTCAAATTCTGGGCAATCCTTTCTTTTTAGTAATCAACATGGATTAGGTAGTCATTTTAATTACAACACTATTTTCACTCATTTTAATCATAATTGGTTTCTTCTAACTGTTCTCACGGGGCCAAGGCATATACTTCTTTGTAGTAGGGAATGGCAAGAGTACTTTGGGAATACTTAATCGTTTTTTATTAGTTAGTTATTAGAAGAACAACTATTGGATAAACCACTCTTTCCTTAGTCAATCATAGTATAGATGAGTCAACTAATAAAGAACTTGTGCAGAATATTAGGCAAAGGTTTCATATATATATTAGAATAGGTTTTGTGCCTTGTTTTATCCACTAGGATGGATTGGATAGAGAAATTTCTAACCCTTTTTGATTCAGGAGCAAACGCCGAGCCATATAATAGAAAGAAATATATAGAAATAGATATATAATAAGGCCAACAAAACATTTATGTAGAATGAAATATGGTCAAAAGCACAGTACATGTATTATTAATAAGAAAAACATAAGAAAACGAGAGTTTACGGAGGTATCTGGCATCACGACTATCTTCACTTAGAACACATTAGATAGATTCTTTCTGGTGTACTACTTTCTTTGATTTTTTTCACTAAAGCAGAGAATTGTTGTAACTTCGGATTCAACTCACTACAAATTCTTTCTGTTTTCTAACTAGTTTCAGGGTTTTCAATCAAGTCAATAGCTCTAGATATCTCTAGCTATTCTTTCTTCCGTCTTCAATAACAGCAAAACTCTAAATTTGACATGGTTTTGACATAGGTGAGTAATGAATTTATGAAAAGTGATCTGTGTTTACTACATAAAAAGAAAAAACTAACTTTCTTCCATGGCTAGCAATCAAAAATCAGAAAAAGGCATCTAAATTTTCTAGTTTTCACTCGTAAATGCAAAGTCATTAGTCGGAGATTCCCTAAAATCGAAAAAGTAGTCAATTCAAAATCCCTTCATAGATGATCTTCAAATTTGTAAAAGTCGCATCTCACTATAGGGTAAAAGTGAGTCAAGTTGATTTTCAAGGAAGGAACTTCAAAAAATGAGAATTGGACTAATCACTATATGTAAAAGTTCTGTTTTTATTGAATTTTATAGTCAACTTGATCCGAGAAATCTAAAATGCTAACAAATAATATAATGTAAGGCATATAGTTTGTATATAGGTTTTTCACATCTATTCTCTTTTTTTTTTTTTTTAGTTCGGAATTCAGAACCAATACCATAACATATATGATGTGTTCTTCCCCAAATTAATAGTAAGAAGTAGATAGGAATATATAGTAGATAAGATTTCGACATAACATCTGGTAATTCTGGCTAAACACTAATAACACAGCAGATATGATAGAATAATAATTTAGTCTAGATAACAGCAGGTAGTTAGAGAAACTTTGAGACTTTTTTATATGTTTCTATCCTGGGAATTGGTATAGGTAACAGCAAATGCTCTAGAAAAGTATACCTTATTTATTATTATATGTTACTAGATCTTATTGGTCTAGATACAAGAAGTTAGACTTGAAAAACTCTTAAAAAGAAATAACATCTAAAATAGCTTACTTTTTGGTATAGTGAGTATGAAGTTTCTAAAAAAAGAAGATGTCTTCGCTAAGTCAATTTGATAGACCTTACCTTGACCTATACAAAGTATCCGAAATTCACAAAAAAGAGCCTAATTTCATGACTTTTCTAAGGGAAGAAAACTTGATTACTCGGCACTTCCTGTTTTTGAGAATTTGATGTTTCCTTGACTAAGGTCCCAAAGGGTCACGACTGCTAGGGAGTGGAAGAGATATAAATGAACCAAAAATCTTCATCTCACCTATGGCAAAATGTAGTTTTTATTTCTCTTAGTGATTGGATCTCGAAAATCTAGGGGCATCTAGCTATGTCTCAAATGTATGTTTCTATGAGTTTTGGTAGTAAGAAACTAGAGAGAAAGTTCCGGACATTAGGACAGATTTCTAATTATTATATAGTGCTAGTAAATTATTGACAGATGATATGCCTTTGAGTCAATTAGTAAGTAGAAACTATAGCCAGTAAGTAGATTCACAGTAGTAGACTATATAGTACGTACAGATGAGAAGTCTCACAATTCTATTAGTTACAGTAAGACAGTATAGACTCTAGAGTTCCCAATAGTACTAGATGATATACCTTATTATTTATTTTATAGTCATTAGTATAAGACAGTAACACTAGTCAGATATAGATAGTAGAGAATCGGAACTCGGAACTTAGTAGCTTCTATGTTTTTCACTTCTATAATTCCGAAAAGACTAGTAATCATCTCTATTTACTATTTAGTTTTTTGGACTGGTATATGAGATATAGATATGAGAAACACTAAAGCTTCCCAATATATATATATATATATATATATAGATGACTATGAGATACCTTTGATACCTAAAAATATCAGTAGCTAGAAATGCATACTTTCATTTAAGATTTCAATACCATTTTCTAGAGACCTATAACATGATTTCAATATTCGAGTTAATGGAGGTCTCCTTGTGTTGTGGTATGCCAGGTAATATTAGAAACTATCCTAATTCTATTATATCCAAAGAAATTCTTACATGATCCTTTGTTTGTTTAGGTTAATTAGATAAGAATATATGTTGTAAGATTCCCCTAAAGAAGAAGTGATTGACTATTGATTTAATAGATCTTAAAGAAAAACCTGCTGCTTCCTGGCATAGAAATTGGAAACGAAATAGTAAGAAAAATAGATAGGCCTTCTTTAGTAGGTGCATTGCCTAAGTCTGTCTGCTGAGATACTGAAATATTTCTGATCTATAATATCTATAATACAAGAAATGCGTAGTCCTTCACATAGAAATACTGCTCTATGGTACAGTACAATGTGCTGTTTGTTATTTACAGCTTTGACTTCTTTCGATTTCTTCTAGACTTTCTTTTACCGGAATACTATACTTCTTCTATTTGCGTGTGTATTATGGATATTTTCTTTTATGGAATAACTTATGTAGTAGATGATGATAAGAATTTCTAAAGAAAGATCAAGACGTGAACAGGGTGAGTTCGTTGAAGATGATTCTTCTTTAGATGGCGAAAAGATACAAGTCAAAAAGATTGTAAAAACATGTTTAGAAGTTCCCAACGCTGTTAATGAGTATTCCGGAGTATTCTTTCTGCTGGGTTATGAAATAGCCTCCTATATAGCAGCAGAGGTTTAGTTATTCTTTGTAATGCGTACCTAAAGATTCTAAATTCCTCTAAAAATGTTACTAAATATTCCTTTGTTAATTATCCAGCTCTATTAGAATTAGAATCCTAGTAGACTCATTTCTCTACATTTCTATTCTTCCTGTGAATTCATATACGACGAATACAACCAATTTCTATCTTACATTTAGAATCTATTTAGAATATATAATTCATAGTCTTTATTAGAACTTTATTAGTTAATAAATAAGAAAACTCATTTCATTTGTTGTTTGGCAATGTCTCTGCCCGTGGAATGTCTTCCCCCCCAAGTACGTTTTGGATAAGGGTTACTATCTTGTTCTGCTTAAACTTACTGTTTTATTAGTTCATAGAAGATCTAATAAATTCTGATATACCCCTCTGCGCATTTATTTATTAGAAATATACTTGAAGAACTTTTAGAAACGAATATACAAGAATCAGACAGAATATATGCCTGCCTTGTTACTTGTTATTTATATACTTGTATGAGAACATTCTTTATGACAGGAGGTTTTTTCTAGATTTTTTGTTATTTTGTCTCGAGTTCTAACTTTTCAATTCATTTCTATATTTTTGGGTTACTTTCTAAATGACTATCGATCCGCGTATACCTTCTATTTTGTCTTTCGGAGATGTTGGTTCATTTACAAGGGTATTCTTCATATTATGTGGTAGGAAAGTTCAATGTTGCAATAGTTCTAATAGAGAGGTTCCTATCATTTCTCTTCCTTATTATCTTTTTTATGCACTACGCATACATATAGAGTAACCATTGTCAAATTGTAATTAATTGTATCTAATTCTTTCCATATTCCGATATTCACTTATTGATATTATTTGTCCTTCATCTTTCTTTGAGTCACTTAATAAATAAGATACCAAGCTAAGTTCTGCATTGGTGCTACATTTAAGTCATAAACTAGAGTCGCTCTGTTTTCATTTTTTCTATAATTTTTTCTATATATAAGATAACCGATATAGATTTCTAGTAGTGAGTTCTTTAAGTAAATGTTGTTGCTTTGAATCTGAAAAGTCCTCTCTTATTTCTCTTTCAAATATTTCTCAATTTCTAAAGAAAGGGCTAAAGATAATATGGTACAATACTTTATTGGGTTTACTCTAAGAATGCGAAAAATATCAAGGTACAAGGAAATATTCATAGATAGATTGACTTGTGATTAAAAGTCCAGTTTTGGGGCCAGGATTGTCGTTTTGATTAATATAAACTAAGTACGCCCTTTATCTTTTGAGAAATGTTTCTAATCTTATGTTGTTGGGTCACCACTTCCATGCCAGACCTAGGATGTTACCCTTTGTTACCTTTTCTATTCTAATTTCTTATGTATGAGACTTCGGGCATTCCTTATTTTTAGTCTTATAGAATGTTAGATTCCCAATAATAACTACTATATCCTTGTTGTAAATATGTTCTTTTCCGCAGGGCCTATACACCTACACTACTTCCTACAAATTCCTACAAAAAGCTTGCTGACTAATTACGTACGAATACTAATACCATTAGGACAGTTCTATATATTATGAGAACTTGACGAACAACATGTATATAGAAAACGAAAGCAAAATATTCTAAATAGCCATTTGAATTAATTAACTACAAGAGATACTTATAGGCTTGTGTACACAGATTCAGAAAATAGATTCTACAACATAGATTAATAGAGACGGAAAAGAAAAGAATCAGGATCATGAGGATTATAGGAAATGGAACGGGAAGTCTCACATCGGGTAGTAAGTGCAAAACATAGACAAGAACGAAGAAATCTGACGTACTTCACTTTAACCTTAATTCTAGTATAAGAGTTTCTAAATCTGTCTTATCGGACTTATCCTCGCTAATAGATGATAGAAGAAAAGCTAAACAATTTCTTAGACTTAGAAGAAGGAAAATAGTTGGATTAATAAGGGCGCTTAACATTTTCATTATAGACATGTAATAAGATGACGAAATAGAACTTAAGATAGATAAATAACAACAACTTAAGATCTAAAAAAGTACTCCCTTCGTAGTTCGTATGCCATAAATTCAACATTGGTGGGACAGTACTTCTATGGATGAATTACAAAGTTCATGTTATTTATTGTTTGTTATTAATTAAAGGAAACCCCCTTCTTGTTGTGCAGTATGTAATTCTGGATGCATACTACCAAATGAACTAACAAATAAATATGTGAATGAAATTTGTTTATTATTATGAAGGCAGCTAATAAAACATATCAGTTGTTAGAAAAGCTAATAAACTTGTGAGTCTTAAGTCCTAGGAAAACACTCCAGTGTTACTGCTGCTTCGGAAAAGTTTCAAATAAGTTGATATCACGTAAAAGATCTAAATAAGAGAAGAATATAGAGTAAAGAGTCATAAAGTACCATACAAATTTTCTAAGAAATTAGAATGCCCGCGAGGTTTCTGTTATGTTATATGACTGCCGTGCTTAAGTCTATTTTTTTTGTCTTGTTCCTTTTCTTCAATAAGGCCTACTACTCCAATAAGGCCTACTACTCCAATTCACTTCACATTCACACGCCGATCAATAGAATCTATTCTATTGTGACTTCACCGTTTCTAGTTAGAAATGGATATAGGATAGAAAGTATTCTGGAAAAGAAATTGTATGGCTAACATTCGTAGCGATTCTTGCTTGGATCCATGTATTCTTGTGTTTCAAATATGCTGTAGTTTTATACACCGAATTCTTTTCTATCTATCTATTTACTGGTCTATGTCAGATAAGGATTTCCTCAATAGAGATAGAATATAGAAATGGATTCCAGAATAAATGAATAAATAGAACATCTAGCCATGCAGAAATACCGCGGTAAACCAACGTCGTTATCTAATGACTAATGAAAGTGAATTGTATGTATACTTCTTCTATTCCTTTCCTTACATTCGACTAGTCCAGAGGAAGCGTCTGATTTTCTTTTTCTTATTTACGAGGTACGTACAGTAACGTGCATTTTCGTACACATTATATACTAGACTCTATAATTCTATCAAGTAACCTGCCAAGTTCTAGTCCAAAGTAAGGTTTGCTTGCTTCTTTTTCAACCTTTCCTCTTCTCTAGTCCCTACTAATTATTTCCAGCTGTAACTGTGATTGATTGGTGTCAGCAATTCCTTTGGATCTCCGCCTTAATTCTTCGGGAAAAAATGCATCTACTATTTGTATATTTTTCTTTTGGCTCAATCAAAGTCTTATTATTATACTACCTACAAACTTTCTAAATTTATACTAAAAAGGAGTAGATAAGGGGTTGTCTAGATCGAAGAAATGCCATCAATAGAAATAGACTTATTTAGTACTATTTATTTGATTCCTCAACTATTTTTTTGTGTTTGTTTGTACTTTGCTCCTGCAAGTAAGATAGTTGGAAAATCATTAAAGATGGACAAAGCAAAGGGGGTACGTACGTACACAGGATAGCCGAATATCCATAATATTGGCTATAACTAAGGAAGAAATGCGCGACTAAAGCAAACTAAAAAGAAACAAGGTGTGTAGTACTTTTCTGTAAATAATGAATGTCCCTTACGTAGCGGTGCCTGTGTATGAGTATTCCTACCATACAAATTTTTTCTCCTCGGACCCTACTTTGTTATGTTGCGAACTAACACAAGGTATCCAAAATGAATTGTACTTTACAATCTTTTACTAGTAACATTAAGTTAACCCGATGTTTTCCATAGAATCTTTTGAGTAGAACCAACTATTTATGATGACTTTTTCACACACTAAGTTGACTTTTCTCGTAGATAGATGATACAAATAATATTGAGTTTGATCCTGAGAAGCAACGCTAACAACTATGCTTAACCTTAACACAGCACGTCGAACACAGACCAGAAAGAAAGAAAGACACTTACAACTACGGACAACAATAGAATAGATTTTTGACTCTTTGCCTTCTATTATTTTTAGGAAAAAAAGGACTACCTTTGGTGAAAAGAGGAAGGGGACTTTAAAGAAGAAAGATTCTAACAATTATAGATCTAGAGAGATATAGGAATAAGGAAACAAGAGAGTTGACTCCTTTGTCTAAGACTAGTTACTTGATCATAATAGATCGTTGTACTGTGCACGCATTAACAAAAAGAATATGTCATATTTCTACACAAGTTGAGGCTACCGCCATGCTTCTTCGTTGCATATAAGAAATTCTTACTTGGAATCTAGACCTAAAAGATTACTCCATGAAAAACCAGTAGTATTCGTTACTCTTCTTTATTTTCACACTTATCCTTATCAAGAGAGTCCATAAGAAATTGTATTTGCCGAGATCCGAAATAGAAAATATATCAGCTTTGACTTTTCAAAAAGAGTACAGGCATATCTTGGCTTAACCTTTTTTTTTGAGGAAGACTTCCTTCTTCTTGCTACATAGAGTCCTCCAGCGACTTTGAGAAATAGAGTTTCTAGCTTCTTCAAAAAATCTACAAACAGCAAGTTTCACGCACATAACAATTCCCCGGGAGGATCCTAATAAATAAGAAATAAAAGAAGAAGATGAAAAAAAAAGGACGAGTCTAAATCCATTTAAAGTATATACGTATATCTAAGGTGTCAACTATTCTACTAAGGAAAACTACCTATTTGACTTGTTACAAACATAGAAACTAGATTGACCAAAATGTCTAGAATGTCTAGGAAAAAATTAGCTATTGACAATTGTTTTCTTCGACCGAAGTCTTCCTTACTATATTTCTTTCAATCTTTAGATTATCCTTTCTATTCCAAAATTGTTGTAAGAGAGTACTACTTTTGAGACATACCTTTTTTGATCCAGTAATCGCATATTTTCATTCACATTAACCATTCTACTTTTTGCAGTATTACGTTGGTGCAACGCCATATCCTCTTCTTGTATATCTATATTTCTATTATAGATTGGTTTGGTTAGTCATTTTCACTAAATATTTTCATAAGACAGAAAGAAGAGTCCTTTGTACGTTCAAAACTTGTAGACAGCCTTCCTCCTTATTCTATCTAATGTCTAATAAATAAGATCTTGTCAAAGAAAGTAACTATGTGATACGCCGTGTTTGGGTCTTAAAAAGTCTATTTTAAACCAAGGAGAGGAATTCATTTCTTACACAATCGCTTATGATACGTCTCTTTGTGAACTATTCAAAATAATCTATATTCTCTTCTGGAATTCTTTTGTAATATGTTTGAAAACATAGTATGACTTCTTTCGCTTACTAATTTGACTAAGTTCTTCTAAAAGAAATATTTCTAAATAAATATGACTATGTGGAGTTTCTTCTATGCTTTGCAAAAAATATCAACAAACAGAAAAAGTAAGAAATCTTTACAATGAGTGTTGTTCTCTTATCATCTAAGTTTACATTTTGTAGCTGTCGATTAGGTATTAGGGAAGTTCTAGGTAATCTATTTTGGGCTTTTCTGAAAAAGAATACTTGCCGCGCCTTGAGCATTAGAATTTGATGTTGACTCAAGTGTTTTGGCGGGTAGGAGTTATTAGATAGATTCTGAAATTATGAACAACTAGAATTAGAGAAAATGCGACTGACCGTTCTGTATAAAGAGTCATTCATCCCAAACGTATAAATTTAGGCAGATATAATTGGTACAATGAATTGTCTTTGGCTCATTCTTGTTTTCCTCTCTTTAAGTTGTTTTTTGATCTTTTCGTGCTTATCGTGCTTCACTTTCGTATTTCATACACGAGTATGGGTAGATAGTAGATCTAATAGATAAGGAAGACTTCGGAGTTGACCCTGCTTTTCATAATAATACACACTTCTTTCATAAAAATAGTCTAAGACAGGTTTTCTACTTTGGAGAAGGAATTTGCGGTGATTGCTAAGCTGAACTAGGTACTCAATCTTTCTCATTTGGGTTCTATTAAGAAGACTCTATGGTTGTATAGCTAATTTGTGCCAAGATGTATGTTTCTTAGATGTCTATTTCTCGTACTTTCCCTTACATAGGATTATTATAGAATATGACACCACTATATACTATACTGCCATGCGATTTCCGTTATACGAGGTGTCTTCTATTTCATTTCTTACTCCACTCTTTCTATTTTTCATTTCCATTCCTTTTTTTAGAATTCTAGTATTTCATTGGTGCAACACCATCTTCTTTCTATACTATAGAGTAACTAGTAGTAACTTAATCAGCAACAAGAAGAAATGATTCATTATCTAATCTAATTTTGTAACCATGTTTTTTGTTCGCGGCCGTTTGTTTTCCTTTATTAATTGTGCGTTTCAATTTGACATTCTATTTTGACTTTATTTATTACATTACATTGGTGCAATTCGTCGATATATCTTCCACACGGTACAATAATCAAATCCACTTCTGTCTTTTTCCCTATTTGTTGGTGTTTGGGTGTGAAATCTTTTCTTACTTCTGGTCTATGATTCTATACTACTCTATTTTCTTTTGATTATTAAGAAAATAAATGGATTCTAAATGTATTTGGAGGGTAACTAGCAATACTTAAAATAAAGTAGAAGTTTAGAATTCAGCCGTCTTTTTTTAACGTTTAACGAAGAAGATCAATTTCATCGAAAATCAGACAAAAAAGTTGAGTTATTTGAGAAAAGTGGTACGTATATAGAAGTCTTGCAAATTGTAGTAAATAATTCTGTGCGTAACTTCTTCTTTCTCTCCTCTCTAAGTCTCTTACTTCTCTATAGCTCTCTATAGTATTCATTCTATATTATTTATTCGATTACAACAAAAAAGCATCTAATTCTATACCCTATTCTGATTGGTTGGTGCAACACTTGAATTTGATGAATACATTCCTCTTTATTTCCTTGTTTGTATAGAATTCTTCATTGTTGTAGATCTTTAAACTTCTTGTACTTGTTTAGGTCACAAAAAAGACGAAAATCTGAATTTATGCAACGTAAACGTATATAGAGATATTGCAACAATGGAATCCATTTACCACACTCCCTTCTTGTATTTTCAGCGCATATATTGACTATGCTTGCTCTGTATTTCCTAATTCTACTCACTCTCTTTTTTGTGCCTAAATTTGTACACATTATTTCTACTTCTAATCCACTCTAATCTACTATGTTTATGTTCTTCTCAGATTTGATTTGATTCTGTTACGTATATAGAGTTAGTGATAGAAATGAATGGAATTCATACTCATAGACTTTGACTTGTACCTACCAGTGTGAATGCTCCACTCACTGGTAGTTGTTCTACTTCCTTTGTTGCAGCCTCTGACCTTTCCTTTTCTCGCCCTTTGCTCTGCTGTCTTATAGGACCTCATCACCCCTAATTAAGTAGATGTTGTAGCATCGACAATCTCTTCCTGCACTTCTGCATTCTTAACCAACACATACTTGGTGCAATTTCTGCTAACCTCACGAGTCTTTGCTGCTAGGCGCCTTGCTCTCCGACGCAAGCTCCTCTATTATACAACTACTAGCAAACCACAGGCAGATATACAGATCTAAATGGCGTTGCACCGAGC